>OX352698.1:17185743-17395743 GCA_947095575.1 Electrophaes corylata
CAACTAATTAAACTATTACATATATTAATTTGTTACCTTTTGTCGGCTGGTTACAGGGAGAGAGATAGTGACTATTTATAGAAATGATTGTTGCATTGCCAACTAGATGCTAGTTTTTTTTAGTTGTATGGCATTCGGAACTGTCTGATTGATTTGAGGTTTGGAACAGGAAGTTTATTGAGCATGTAGAGTCAATGAAATAATGTATCTTGTTTATGATTATTATATTATAAGTTATTATTATATTTATTATTTATTATTATGCTGGTGAGTATCTGGCACAACGAACTAGCATTGCCATTCAGCGTGGCAATGCAGCCAGTATTTTAGAAACGCTTCCGATTGGCACTGATCTAGATCAGTTGAGCTATCTTTAGATCGTTTGCAACGGTCTGTAGTAGCTCAACTGTTTCACATGTATTTTGTACATACCAATTATAAATACTTGTATTAGCTATAATTTTCTTTGTAAATAAATGCTTATTATATTATATGCGTTTTATTATAGGTGTGTTCGTGAGGGAACACGCTGATAGCGCACCTGATGCTACATCTGTGCCAATGATGTGCCTTAGCACGACTACCACGGCTGTGCCCTATGTGGCATCTCATGAACCGTCCTAGTTAGACAGTTGACATTTTCACAGATGATGTATTTCTGTTGCCGCTATAACAACAAATACTAAAAAACAAAATTAAAGAAATATTTAGGGGGCTCTCATGCAACAAACTTTTTTTTTGTTTTTTTATAGATAATGTTACAGAACCCTTCGTGCACGAGTCCGACTCGCATCAGTTTTTGTTATTAGTTTATGCCGTGTAAATATGAATTACTGTGATACCATATGTGTATACATTCCAGCGCTGTCGATTATGGGTTTGATCCCGATCCAGGACAAGCATTTGTGTGATACACATAGATGTTTGTTCTGTTTGGGTGGTATAAATGTTATAAGTATTTACTAAAAACGTACATAAATATGTATTCTATCTGTCACCTGGCAGCATAGCACAAGCTATGCTTAGTTTGGGGCTAGGTGATGTTGTGATGAAAATGTCCATAATTTCATTTATTTATTGGTGACTTTACGCCGTAGTTTCACCACGGGTACGCTTTTCATTTTAATACAACTAGTCTACAAAGCCCACGACCACAGTGAGGAAATGCTACATTAGAGGAAGGTTCTTGTAACTGATTATGCCACTGTAGGATCTTGTATACACAGTTTCTTAATATTTTTGTTAATTATCAAAATATATAATGAAATTTAAAAACTTTTACATGTATTTTCGGAATAAAAAGCACCTCAATATATCTGTCTCGAGAACAGTGTACCAACATTCATAGAAATATATCACCACTAGATTCAGTGGTTTACCCGTAAAAATATAACCTCCTAGACCCGGAGCCACTTCCAGAGCGGTCAGAATAGCCACTTCTTCTAGGTACATATTACCAAAACATTATCCTCTGCATACATTACATTTAATTAATTTACAAGGTTACTCACTTTCATAATCAGTTATGAAAGAAATCCACTCTCATCGAACAAAATTAATTACAACCAAATAAAGCTGTCGGAAACGTATGACAATAACTGTCGTTGCCCCTCCACTATCCACTATTGAAATGTCAGTATCTTGTAATTTATCTATAGACTGAAAAAGTTTTTACAACTTATTGAATGAACACTATGCGCGTTTACTATTATAATAGCTTGGATTCGTTCTGTCATCTTTGGAAGTAACATTGTTTTTTATTTTAATTGTTTTCTAGTGTTAGTTTAGTGATGTTTAAGTTATGATGTGTAATTTCGGAGTCATTTTAACCATCGTTACTTGAGAACTTAGCACAAGTGTTAGAATGAAAGTGGTAAGTGTAAGAAATAAGTGGTATTTAATTTGAACGAAAATGTTTCCCATAAGTTTGAAAAGAAACGCTATCTTTTTCTTCAAAACCAATGACAGACGACTCGATTTGACTAAAAAGTATTTATTCATTCCCTTCAATGGACCAGTGCCATAGATAGGAGAAGAACAATCCTAGAAAGTACCTAGTAACTCTAAGCACTGATTTGAAGTTGTGGTCGGTGACCAGCAAACGCATGGAGTACTAAAAGTATGGAGAAGTGAAATGGGTTAACTATTGCTAGCAGAATACTTAAAGTGGGTACTTCACTTGTAAGTGTTGCTGGCTGCTGAGCCCGCAAAAGAATAAAGATGAAATGAGAGGAATAAGAGATAATGATAGCGGAGAATGTGATTAGGAAAGAGAGCTCCAACTGGTGAGCAATTGATAAAGCCACTTATCGCAAGGTTTATGTAGTTGGTGCACAAGTGCTAGTTATCGAGAACACAGAGGTATGAGCTTAGTATAGTAGATAACAGTAGATCTGTTATCTACTATACTAAGCACATACCTCTTACAAACAATCGTAACAATTTGCTGAGCTATAAAGTTATCGCTAGAGTTATTTGCACAACTGAAGTATCGGCTGTATCACCATAACGTAGAGGTTATAATCGTTTAGAATGTTTTAATAGTACGGTAGAATAAAGTTGGTGGGTTCTTGAGGTAGATAATGCTGTTAACACAATTAAGGCAGTTGTTGGGTTTCCAAGAGTATGGGTGGAGGCTCAGTGTCGAGGATACGTCGCAGCTGCATCCACCATGGAGAAATTAAACAAGTCTGGTGAGAACAGTGCCCGCTTATTTTTTAATTCCATAGTCAGCCCGATCTGCGTAGTCTATGCCGCATTATTTATTTACAATCCTGTTTGTATAGTAGTGCTAGTGCCAAGTAGTGGTGGTAGCGCCGCGATGACCCCCCATTGTCTCCCATGGATGCCGTCAGAGGCGACTAAGGGAACGCGCCAGGAGAGGCACCAGCGTCTCCTGAGTATTGAGCAATGACACTGACGTCACCAAGCCGCCTGCCAAGCGTGGAGATCACCCCAAACATGGAGGCTTATGTACCAGATCTCGTAGTAGGGCTTCTGCCGTCAAGCAACATAACCATGCTCCGGTTTGAAGGGGGTGGGTGCCAATGAATATTTATTTATTTATTCTAGAGATCAGAGGCTCATGAGGCTTAACATCTGTATGTCTCAAGTTGATGGACGTAGGTTGCGCATTTTAGGGCGCGGTTTAAGCGCGCGTGGCCTAGATAATAATAAATATAATAATAATAAAAACGTTTATTCAATACGGTCTTACAACATATTAACAGTGAACAAAGATATATAGTTTATACTGGTTTTAGGTCAGTTGTGCATTCAGACCGGAGGCCAAACGGATTTGAGTACCTCACTCTAACTAAGCCATGGCTTGTATGTAGAAACGAGGGGGCTGCTTGTTCGGCTCTACCAATAACTTATATTTTGTTACTATAGTATAATGTGGAATGTAAGTAGTACAAAAATTAAAGTAGGTAGTAATAAGAAAGGTTCTTAAACTTAGGTTGTAACTATACATAGTGTTTACAGAAATAACGTACAAAAAAAGAGAAAAAAATAAGCAAATTATAGCTATCGTAGATACGTTCGTATCTTCAATGAAAAATCTGTTTCCTAACTGCCTTTGTTTAGTGTAATCGTGTGCGAGCGTAAGAGTGTGTGAATTAGTGTGGGGTGTGTTCGTGTGCAGGGGGGTGTGTACGTATGTGTGTTCCTTGTGATTTTTAAGTGCGATATAATGACGTGTATAAGTAACCTGTTTACGACTGTATAACTAATAATTTTTCCGTGTTTTCGTAAGTAAGAGTTTTAAGATGGTTGGTTATATTTAATTTACAGTCGTTGAAAGATAGTTCTTGTATATGTAGAAGTTTGTTTAATTTATTATATAAGAATGGTGCAAGGAAAAAGTTGTGTTTTTGCCCGAATGAGGTTCGACATGATTTTATTTTATAGGCCTTATTTTTACACCTCTTTTGTTTAAGTGCTATCAACGGTGGCTCATGGTGTTGTCTTATTAAAGTCTGCAATATGAACGTTTGCCTAACAGTTAGAACTTGGCAAACCTCATAGAGTAGCGTGGTAGGATATCTATACGGACGAGTGAACGCAACCTTTAGTACCGCTCTTTGTGCTCTTTCTAGTGGCAGCATATGAGTCTTTGCTGCGCCTCCCCACGCGGGGATACAATAACTCAATAGTGATTGACAGAGTGCGTAGTATATGACTTTCAACTGACTTTCACTTGCCGCATGACGGATGTTTTTGAAAACCGCAGTCAATTTACGAACTCTGGATGTTAGTAGGTTAATGTGAGCCTGGTATGTCATTTTTGTGTCTATTAGTATGCCGAGATATTTGATTGAGTCTGCGTTAGCTAGTGGTATACAGTCACAGCTCGATGGAAGAGCCTGTTTACAATCTATGGAATGTACTTTTAGGGATAATTGGGTTAAATCCGGAAGTCCGGAACTCTTTAAGGCGAATGTTAAATATTTTGTTTTAGAAGCATTAAGTGTCAGTATTTTTTTATGCAGACAAGTAGAGACCAAATTAAAACCCGTCTGTGCGTCTTCATAAACTTTTGTCCAGTCACTACCGTGGAATAAAAGAACAGTGTCGTCTGCAAAAGACAACAATTTACCATTTGTAAGTTTAAGGTGGCATATTTGGTTCATATAAACAGAAAAAAGTGTTGGCCCAATTATGCTACCTTGTGGAATGCCGTATATCGCTGTTTTAAGCTCCGTGCTACTGTAGTCACCGACTCTAACACATTGTTTTCGGTTGCTTAGATAGCTCTGCATCAACTTCAATTGACCACCACGAATTCCTAGGATCTCTAAATTGTTGAGGAGCAACGGAACCGAAACCGTGTCGAAAGCCTTTGCTAGGTCCACAAATATGGCAAGACACTTATCCCCTTCATCTAAAGATGTAGCAATAAACCTAAGATGAGTGACTGCAATGTGCCTTGTTATCGGTAACGGTAAAGTTTTAAGCCCAAAGCAGATTCCCTCTGCTTTGGGCTAAAACCTCGTGGTAAAACAAATATTTTGTGGGAAACGGTTACAGAACAAATAGTCCACCTGATGTCAGCGTGGTTGCCTTTGCCTATGACAATGGCATATCGACCCAGAGTAAGCAAGTAGCATTGCTTAGTGCTCACAGACGTGAGCAGTAACTCGTTTATTAAACGTACAAAAAGTTTGACATATTGATGTTCTAAAAGTTTGTTAATGGTTAGATAGATGTCAAAGTTTTGTACCTACGCTTAATAAATAATTAATTAGAGCCTACATTGGGCGCTACTCTAGACAACTGCTTTACTCAGTTTGAACTCATTTGACCCTAAACCAACTTAGTTTTGGGTGAGCAGTGTTTTGTATAAACACCAGTCAAATTTCCAAAAGCTGAAGCACCCAAGTTATTGCCGATTATATAAACGAGATGTACCTAGTAGCCACATAACATGAGCCAGGTTGTGATCTCTACAAAGGACGTTACCGAGGAGGAACTAGCGCCTTACCGACATATTTATGCTGTCAAGCAGCATTACTGTTCTTCGATTTGAGTGTGGATGCCAGTAAAACTGCATGCACTCCATGGCACCAGCAGTGTGCCTCAGGTTGATGGACACAGAGCAGTGCATCGTAGGACTACGAACGAACGAAAGTGATTCCCGCCTTGGGATAAATGTTTGTACGATCTGCAAATATTTATTCCGGGTGTTCTGGGTGTTTTATATGTATAATAAAAAATATCTATATATGTAATGTATTGTATTAAGTATATCAGTCATCTAGTACCCATAACACAAGCTCTGCTTAGCTTGGGGCTAGATGATGCTGTGTGGACTGTCCAGCATTATTTATTTATTTATTTATTTGCAAGGAAATGCTTAGATATCGGATAAGTAGACCATTGCATCGGTTTGTTCAATCAGAAAACAAAAAAAATGAAATCGCTCTATATAATCGGCTATAACATTTATTCCATGACATCATAAAGATCACTAACAGCTAGGTGAATATAACCTCTCGTTCCTCAGGACCAAGCCTGGAAGAAAAGCCAAGAAACTCACAGTTCAATTCCTACCTTTTTTCTGTGATCGTTTTTACAAAATAATATAATATCTCAGTGTATTTCGTAAAGCGCATGCTCTAAGATACAGGAAAACTGTTTTTAGTTTCAACGATTTTAGCAAACGAGTAGGTATCTTAGTAATGCGCCGTGATGTTTAGTGTTTCTAATAAAATACAGATTGTAATCACATTGCAGCTCACATTTACAACTGTTTGTATCCATCTATTTTCGCGTTAAATAAAATGGCGTCATCGTTTACTAGTAGGTATAATATTAATAAAATAAAATGGCGTCATCGTTTACTAGTAGGTATAATATTAATATCTTAGCTTAACTCTCATTTATTTTATCCATTGATTGCTTTGGAGCGGGGGAAGCACCTACAATGTCATTTATCACTTCGAAAAAAGGCTTTTTTGCAATTATAATATTAAATCATTGAAATAAAGGGTTATTCCCCGCTCTAAAAATATATATATATATTTTATTTTTTTTAACTTTAATAGACCATCCTTTGGCTTCAATCTCACCTGATGGTAAGTGACGATGAAGCAGAACGGTCTAGAAGACACCTATTCACTCTTGCCTTAAAGAGATCCAGATTATAGTGGTCAGGAAAAACAGAAGCCGGCAATGAGTTCCACTCCTTAGCGGTTCGCATAATGAAGGTGGAACCGAAACGCTTGGTGCGGATGGGTGGTATGCTAACCAAGTAAGGGTGGTACTGAGCCGTGCGCCTACTCGTCCTAAAGTGGAAGGGAGATGGAGGAATGAGATCGTGTAGTTCCTGCGCACATTCTCCGAAATGTAGCCTATAGAAGATCGATAGGCAAGCAACTTTACGACGGTGTTCGAGAGTTTGGATCTTAGCCTTCGCCATATAAAACAGTTTTTAAATTTTTAACATTACTCGTTTTGCTTATTTATATTTTTTTTATGCTAACTGTTTGTTTTTAAAAGTTATTTATTTAAAATGTTCTTAAAACCACTTTAAAACTAAACACAGTTTAGTAAAGTTCAACTTACAGGTAGGTAGGTAACCCTATAACTCAACAGGCTATGGCGCCTTTAAAAGTTTTTTAATAAAATTGACATTTATGATACCTACATACTTTATAAATCCTAGCTTAGATATGTAACAGTATGTTATCAATAATTTATGCTAACTGCTGTGGGTAATAGAACCTGCGCTAAGAGTAATAGTATTTAATCAAAACTATATCGAAGGAAATAAAATGAGTACTATTCCATACTGTGTCCAATCTAGATATCTATACTGACTGACTGAGTCCAGCTGATAACATTTGTAGGTCGAGGTTACCGCGCCGCGCCGCCGCCGGCCGCCTCGCTTATCATTCGCTCATGATGATCACCAAGGTCTATGTCAAGCAGCGTCATATGTACCTACCATACTGTTCACAACTACATTCATAAACTTCATATAAACCAACTTTGGTGGCGGAGTTTTTAAGTAATTTTCGTTAGTTTTGAGTTCCTCTGCGCAGTATGTTAGGCAACGACTATTTGGCTGTAGAACGGTTAACGAGTTGTCCCGCAGTGTAACTCAAATAATACTAAACTTCGCCCATCGTTTTCCGGAGTATTCGATACCTCGATTTAAAGGTGACCGTGACAAACGGACAATCAATACACTTCGTGGTGTCTAGTAAGTCATAAAAGCTATAAATGAAGTTATCTCAACCGTGTCTTCATTGCATTGTGTAACAAGTATTATGGTATCGTGCAACTATTGAATATCGGCCACGTGACATAATGAATATAAATGCTATATGAAACATATATAACTGGCATCACAGCTCAGTTAGTAGTAGCTTTGCCTTCTGTGCTGCAGGTCGTTGGTTCAATCCTTACCGAGGACAAACATTTCTGTGATAAATGCACATGTTTGTTCTCTGTCTGTGTGTTATATTGTACGCTAAAAATTTATGAATTTAAAAATATATAAGTTTTATACCTAATATCATGATATTTCTAAGCAAAGCGTTTCTAAAGCGCAGGACAAACCGACGCGTCCAGCTTGCGTCGTGTCTGTGATCGCCAGATCCTGTCGATGTCGTCTTCTCATCATTTACAAGTAACAGATCAACGCGTTCTTAAAATGAAACTAGCCACCATTATACGCTTTTTTGTTGGATCAAATAAATGGCAAATTTAACGATAGATACTTGTAAAGATAATCACACAACGCCTTATAAGTAATGAAAACTATGACGCACAATTTCAGCACTGACTTCACAGAACTACTGGCGATGACTGTACCTACAATATTTTCAACCCTCACCGGCAGAGATTCTATTCAATACAAATTTCCAACACAAAACATTGTCACCACGTCAAACAAAAATACATTGTTACTGACTGACACGAGTGTTTGCAAATATGATGTTTAGCTTTAGGCAACGCAAAACTGTACAAACTTCAACCCCCGCTATACCCCTATAGGGATGAATTTCGGAAATTTATTTTGCAGTACACCCCTATGTACAAACATTAACCTACCCTGTCATTTCAAGTATCTACGACGTTGCGTAGGTATAATATGACAGTCTGTCAAGACAGAGATACCTACTTATAATTACTATAGATTTAATTTTGTGCATTTGATAATTTGTTGTCCGATATTTGAAATCATAAAATGAAGCGTAGATATTTTTTTGTGTAGTTTAATTTATATAATAATGTCAAAGTCAAAGTCAAAAATCATTTATTCAGTAATATCCGCAGGGATCATCTTGAAACGTCTTAAATCTAGGTGAATCTAAGCGCCAGTTATAATACAGTATATAATAATGTGATTGTTAATTTAGTGTAAATTCGCATTAATCTGGCGAAACCGGTGCGGGCTGCGGGTCCACGGTGACGGCGGTAAATCAACTCGTCCCAATTACACTTTTTATCTTTTTATTTAAATGAGATGATAACCGGTCGGTAAATTCGGAACTTGTGCGCGTTCAACTTACGATGTCTTATTACGTTCTTTAGATGCTTTAATATGCTTGGTAATTATACACGGTACAATTTAATAACTGTTTTTCTAGAACTTACGTTGCTTCTTTTTTCTAGAACTAAAGTATGGTTTACAACCGTCCAAAGCATCAAATAAAAAATAACAAAAAATCTAAAAAGTCAGTAGCACATACATTTTATTATGTGTATCCGCTCAGAGGCGCCAGAGTCTGAACCTACATAATGAAAATCAGAAAAAAATGGAAATCGGAATACAAAAAAACCTTTTTTAATTCTTATCGTCGTACAATAACAAAAATAAAAGTAGTTTAGCTACTTACTCTACATTTCTAAACAATAAAAAACTGTTTAAATCAAATTTGTATTTGGCACGCAACAAATATAATTGTTCGTTCTCCATCCATCGCCATCGTGGGAAACGAAATGGCACAACCTTTCTCAATAACGAAGGCTGCACTTGTACCGGATTATGTTAAACAAGAAAAAGTCAATATTTTCATATTTTTCCTACAACCCTCAGGTCAGATAAAATGTGTATGATGTAATTGATAATTTCCGATGTTTTTGTTATTTTTTGTATATTTTTATTAAAATACTTACGTATGAAAATCTGTCAAAAGAGAAAGAATGTTTAAACACTTGTCATATTATATTATTGAGTAATGTCAAAAAGTGGTAGAAAATGGAGAAGACAAAATTTTGCATCAAACAAAATTCCGACAAGAGCTGAGCTCTTAAATTTAGGAAAAAAATATAAATTTGACAAATGTACTTTACATAAAAATAAAGCTTATAAGTATGAGGGCTAGAGGTTTGGAGTGAGTGAACCTGTTATCTAATTTGGTAACGAATTTTCATATCCAATTGAGAAATTATAATGCGATAATTACAATCTTAACTTCTAAAGCAATTAGTTCTAAGTTCTTAGTATTGAAATATTTCTAATGAAGTTAGAAAATAAACTACTGCAAAAATAATCTCAGATAATTACCTAGATTTATAAAACAAATCATGGCGGACATTTTACAGCGCCATCAAGCCCCATAGTTAACTCATAGAAAAAACCGAATAAAAACGGTCCTAGTAGAACTGTCTTGAGAAATACACATTGTCTAAGTTCCTCCGCGTCAAGTTTGTCGTCAGTTAGTTTCTTACTATGAACACGCACTTCGTTTCTACGTGTGTTTTCCCTAAGTAGAAATAAGTTTAAAAGTATCGAGCATTCAGAGAGAGGAGCCACACGCTCATATCGTTTCTAACTTGAACATTTTGTGTTTATTTACATAATTAGTGTTAGTTTAGAGTCATGTGGAAAATATGCGTGGTTCTACTGCTGACATTAGCTACAGGTACGTGATACTTAATTTATGCGCACAGATTTGTAAATTATTCTACATTTTGGAATAATAAAAATGCGATGTATATATTAATTTAAATAGTTAATAGATAGGTTCCCACATTTCAGAAACTGATCTTGATTTTTTAGAAATCTTTTATTTGATTTTTTGGATGCCCTCCATCTTTATTGGGTTGACAGCACCTTGATATTATTTAATAAATTTGTAGCAAAAAAATGTGACAGCAGTATAATTATCAAATTAAATTATAGTTGACGGGGTTGTATTTCTCAATCTTCATGGTTTTTATATGATTTACTATCAGATAAGAGGTTACTGGGTACTAGAGGCCGGAATGATGATTAACAAAAGAAGTCTCGTAGACGACGTAAATGTTCATTCGTAAAATACAAAACACGTTCAATTTTCTAATATTTTCTTTTAAACTTCGGTAGGTAGGTAACAAAACATTGCACTATACAAAAGCTGCACACTAAGATGCACGCGCGGTTTCCCAACGTCACATGTGGCAAGTAGAAGCACATGATGTTTGACGACCGATGGTGTGGCGCAACGGACAATGTCAGCCTGCGACGCAGGAGGTTGCGGGTTCGATTCCCGCCTTTGGATAAATTTTTGTACGTTCTGCAAATATTTATTCTGGGTGTTCTGGGTATTTTCTATGTCTAATAAAAAATATGTAAGTATGTATGTATGTAACAGGGATGTAAACATAAAATCGTTTAAAAAATCATGCATATGCAGCAATCAAAATTAATAGCTTTTTTCAAAATTTGGTATTTCCTGTACGAATTTATAATGATTTCCATCTAATATTATGATTTGTATTAATATAAATTAAAATAAAGAATCGATAAAAAAAAAGAATATTACATGCTTACTGTATTTAACGTCTTTATTTTATTTTTCTTTAATCTGGTCGGTCTATTCCTTAAAGTAGGACCCTCTCCATTGGCTTCTATGGATGTCGTCGTAAACGGCGACTGAGGACATGCTCCAGGGTATGCGCAGCAGCATCTACTGAGCACACAACACTGATGCTGCCACTGACGGCGAACCCTCACAAATATTGAGAGGCCTATTGGTAGTAGTGGATTTATTAAGGAAGGAAAACAGGCTATTTTCTAAATTAGATATTTTACACCTCTATATTTTCAAAAATCTGCCAGGAATTCCGAATCTGTAACCTGTCTTGTGTGTAATGTTTAATGGCTTTTGTCTTAAATGGGTTTATTTTTTATTTTATTTAGTTAGGTATCTATGTTGTCCATCGTTTCGTCACGTGTATGTATTAGTAGTAAAAAAATTTTTAGATTATGTATTAGCTATCTATATCGATCTATCTACGTCAATTATAGAACATTTATCATGGCTGACTGACTGACTGATCGTAGAGACGATATTTTCAGGGTATATTGTATTGATACGTAGAAGTGTACTAAGAAAGAAATTCCTGAAATTCAACCCCTAAACTGGTACAGCGGAGGTTGAAGTTTATATGTAAATACGTGCGTTTTCGCTAGTTTATATCTTCTTTTAGATATTATCGTTCTGTTTGTTATCCAGTTAAAATAGAGAACTAGTTCTTCTTAAATAGGCGAAGGTTTTACAATGACAATGACATGTAGTACAACGAGTTGAGGATGATCTGCCGCGGCCACGCCTGCTTTAGATCAGTAATTAATGAGAAGCTGGGAAACAATGGTTTCCCCCATTATTAGCTTGTTGCGAGTTGTGAGGTCAACATAAAAAAAGTTGCTTTTTAACTGGATCACTTTTTCTCATCTCTAGGTACCTAATTAATTTGATCTACTTTTTTTACTGAAATAAACCAGTCGACTGGATTTTAATTATAATCGTGTCTTTGTTTTATTTGCGAATCTATCGATAAACTAACGAAACGCGCGTGGCTTCACTCGCGTGAAGTTATTTTCATAAAAACTTCAATCCCCGCTGTTTAGGGGTTGAACTTCTTGAACTCCTATCTTAGTACGTGTCTTTACGTACTAAGACAAAATATACCCTAAAAATGTCAAGTCTTCACGATCAGTGAATTAGGCTGTCTGTTTTCTATATGTCAGGCAGTCAGCCAGTCAGTCAGTCAGTCAGTCAGCCAGCCAGGACAAAGATTCTTATAATTGATGGTATAGATAGATGTAGTAGGTAAATTCAAGCCAGATCCACAAATCATACCAGGGTGAGCACCACAAAACACAGTAAGACTATATTTAAAAAAGAAACCACCTTCCAAGTTTTTGTGGTTTAATTGCGGTCAGCATAATTTAATCCAAACAGTCGTTTGGTTTTCACACTGCGTCATTAACCTGGCCTATTAGTTATTTTTAGGTTAATCTGAGTAATAAAATCTAAATATGCTATGACTTTATTGACGGTATAATTATATTATATTATTGTCAAGTTAATACTAGATGGCGATGGGCTTGTAACCTGTCACGTATGGAATACTAACTACTGCAAAATGTGGGTTCGTAGGTACTAAATGTATTATCTGGACGTACTTCTGACTACCCTCCTTAGACATGCTCGAAGAATCTTGAGTAGGTATTTGGTACTAAGAGATCGGAGGGGATATCTACCGTACTTGGGGGTTCAAATCGTGATGCTATTTATTTAGTTAATACTCATTATCATCTTCCTGCCCTTCCTTATCTCACTTTATGTAGAGTCGGAACTTCTCTATTAGGCTTTTAAACTACATCTTGTTTTTGTTGCTCTGAGACTGGAAATATGCTTACATGCCCTACGATGCACTGCTCTGCGTACATCAACCTGAGGCATACAGGTATTAAGCCTCATGTGCCTAGAATTTCGCCCACACCCTTCAAACTAACACGCAGTAAGCTGCTTAGCGGCAGAAGTAGGCATGTTGGTAGTACTTCCCCGGACGAGCCCTAGACCATTGGTTTATTCGTCAAAGGCACGAGCCCTTCTTTCATGTTCTACCGTAGTATTACTATTAAATACTCTGTGGTTATATCGGATACATTGATCAACCTACATTACACAAACGTAAAAAAATCATACTTCAAAAACCTTCTTCATCTTTTGAAGTCTATACTAATATTATAAAGAGGAAAAATTGTTTGTTTATTTGCATTGAATAGGTTCCGTAACTACTGGACCAATTTGAAAAATTCTTTCACCGTCGGGAAGCTACACTATCCCCGGGTGACATAGGCTATATAATTATACTTTCAAAATAAATCGGGATCCTTACTAAAACCCGTGCGAAGCCGGGACGGAAATCTAGATCGCTTACAAACTAACGAGAACTCTATAAATAACGTCAAATGCAAATTAGTTTACCAACGTATACTGCAGTGACACTTTATTAGTGTTAATATACACTCCATTTATGGGTCGTTTACAAGGTTTTCGTTAATAATTTTAAATCTATACTCAATTAGCTACGCAAGATCCCGGCTCCTGATCCTGACTTAATTCGTGACAGTACTTGTGTAAATAGTCACAGCAACATCTATAAATCAGTCGTAGTACACGGCTAGCGACCGGATACGTTCGTATTAAAGCAGAATCACACTAGACACCGCGTGGACCTGTGTCCTGTCAAACGCCTCTTGTATGGGACAGACAACGACGCCAAACTCACACGTCTGCTATAGTTTAGTTTTGTACAAAATGTATGATGTCAAAGTCAAAAAGTATTTGTTCAGTAATATCAATAAAGATCATCTTGAAACGACTCAAAGCTAAGTGTATCTAAGTGCCAGTTCCTCGCGACCAAGCCTAGAAGAACCGGCAAGAAATTTACGGCTTAGTTCCCACCATATTTTTATATGATGAAATTTGTATAAAAATTTATAACAATGTAAATAATAAAGCTGTAACAATAATCTAATAATGGATTTCCGACGCGTCACCCGTAGACGCGGGTCGGGTCTAATATGGTTCTGCCTTTATTCAATACGCTCTCATTACAACTTTGATATCGGTATCTCAAGGTAACAAGTAACACTCCATAGTCCAAAGTAAAAGTCAAAGGAGATTCAGTCATATCCATGGATCATTTCGAAACGTTTTGAAACTAAGATGAGTCAAAGCGCTAGTTCCGAAACGGATAAACTGTTGCTCCTAGTTTTAGTTTTATAACACCTTAATGTACACAGTTATTCAATAAAAATATTCTTTATTCTTATCCTCGCGACCAAGCCAGAAGAATAGGCAAGAAACTTACTTCTTGGTTCCTTCCGTTATTATGTGCGATAATTTTTCCAAAATACAAAGTGGTAAAGTTTTTCTCTAGATCTACTGAACCGATTTTGAAAATTATTTTACCATTCTCTACAACATTCTACAAATTATCGACCTTTCTCTACAACAAAGTAGTCAAAAATTGTGATATAAAGCACGGCTCCGTCTCCAAAGCTAAATACATTATAACTAACTGGCTGAAAACACTTACCTATGATTGCACTGAACTTTTGCTAGAATCTCTAACGTAAATGAATAACATTTATCTTTTTATGTAATAATACCTATATGTACCATATTTATTTAATATTATAATATTTTAGCGTAAAAAACTGTTTACCGAGGCCCTTAATTCTTTAGTTGACTCGTATAGACACCCACAACACAGATTTTATCTAGTGTGGGTATCAAAGGTAACCACTATGCAACTCCCTTCAGCGAAACACTTAGCATACATTTTCATTATTATTTTTTATGTTTAAGTTTTCTAACTTGTATCTAAGATTTTAACTGTTTTACCTTATTAGCTACTCATAAGTTTGTTTTGCTGCAAATAAATATTTTTCATTTTCATTAGAAAGCTATGTTATCTGTGAGTGACATACGCTATATATTAACCTAAAAAATTAAGGTAAAAAAGTTTTCCGCCCAACGAAGTGGGCACGGGTCAGCTAGTCTAACGTGAGACGTAAGTATAACAAAAAAAGGTGTACCTAAATACAATCAAAAAACCAAAGCGGGAAAATACAAACTTCACAAAAAAAGGTGCTAATTAAACTATACACACGATGATACATGTAAATGACTTTAAAGGCTCATCATCATCATCATCGACAGCCTGTCGAAGTTCACTGCTGGACATAACCTACGTTACGTTTCAGGAAGAACGAACCCCTTTCCCTTTCTATTCATAAAAAAGACTTTTATGAATAGAAAGAATGTATGTCTTATCTCCATCGCTCTACACGTCACGTCACGTTTCAGAAACATTAGTTCAGCTATCTTCGGTGGCTTGATTGGGAGCCCTTTGTGTATTGTTGGCTTTATCGGCACTTACTTACCATTGATTTTTTACTTATAGGAAGTTCCTCTACCCGGAAGTCAGCTCCAAATAACTTAAATACTAGTTCCACGTCAGCGCGGAGTGCCCAGTAATTACAAATATTTACAAGGAATTCATTGCCTGTACATTGTACAATAATATTTAATTATTGTTCGTTTTCTAACCATCGACTTATTTACCCTAAGATCGATTGATTAACTTCATCAACAATGTCAATGTGTAGTTATGTCATTAGCCTAAATAAGTCAAACGCTGGACATCTAGGCGTTCCTTATACTTGGGGGGTTTGCCATCGGCTCCACGCTTGACAGGTGGATTAGTGACCGCAGTGTCATTGTTTAGTAAGTATGACGATATGAGATGCTGCTGTCCATGGTAGCCTCAATGGCCTTTTACGATGTCCATGGGAGATGATGGAGAAGTCCTCCAGCTACGTGTAGAATATAACTGCTTTTTGAATGATTCGAGTAATTTTTGATACATGTGGAGAGGTTATGGGGTTTATGTAAACACTTACGGAACTGACAAGAATGTTACTTCAACATATTTGTAGTAAAATACGGAGTGTTTATACTACATTAAAACGAATGCGGTCTTTTTCAAAACTACATTATCAAGCGTACGACGATGATTTCAAAAGTTGTAATGTTACTTGTCACACTCTCTCTTTTTCACATGTTAGCCCCCGCGGTGCAGCGCGGCCGCCTTGCCTACGTCGGCAGGACGACATCACATAGCCTAAAGATTTCTTTCATCTTACAACATGGGTGTTGCAAGATGAAAGAAATTTGAACACGTTGCACAATTTCTTGCTTTGAGATGCTAATTCTTGAGTAGGTAGATACAGCTCTCACTTGAAGAGCCTCATTCAAGTCAGCGAACAATAACTATTGTTCTAGAGATGCTCGTATGACGTCACATGGGGCAAAACTCGTGATTGAATCGAGCGTTTTAAAAGTCATTTTGTGTTTTTTTTACTGATTTCCTAAAACTACTATAATATACCTACTAAATTGCTTATGACTGTGCAAATACATTATAAGTTTGACAGCGAATAGTTTAAATATTGCTACTTGTAGTAAATAGCAATCCCACGTGACCTCGAACAGATAAAAAATTAAAATGTAACGCATTGTTGACGTGAAACCACAAACGAGATGTGCCTCGCGCGGCCTACACCGCGGCCAAGGTCGCAGGTTCGACACTTGCTAATTCATTCTAAGGTGATGGTCTAAGCGTTAGATTCAAGCGTCCCCACTAACATGTTAGTTTTTTGAATGTTTTTATTTGTCGCATGGAATTAGCACCTACATTATAAGACGTTTCATTCACAAAACTATTTCACAGATGTTCGTTTTAGATGAAATTTTTCGTACTTATTGAAGTGGTAGAGTCATTTGGTAGTGAATTCAAAGAATTTGTAGAGTTATATTAACTAATCATAAAATAACATATATAACTGAATTGTGAAGTTATTTTCATACTAACTTCATCCCCCGCTGTACCCGTTTAGAAGTTGAATTTCTTGAATTCCTTTCTTAGTACATCTCTACGTACCAAGAAAAATCAACTCGTAAACGTAGTCTCTCCGAGTGGTGGTTGTACGTGCGTTGTCTGTAGGTAGTGTAGGTACTGACGTATCAGGAAAAATATTTTTAAAATTGGTACAGATTTTTGGCAAAAATCGCATCAGTTTGCTCTTTGAGTCTCGCTCAGATATCATTGTCCGTAAAGGCATCGCTGGTAGATAGGATCGTTTACGTTTCATAGTTTGCGGTCACCTTAGCAGATACTCAGTACAACACACAGCAAAAACACGACAATTATAAACATCGCTATTATATTACGAGTTGTTTGGCTAAAAAAATACATGACGCGAGATTTTATCAATTTTCAGCCTTTTTCAGCTTTTGATAACAAAGTTCACTTGAGCTTGAGGCTTGAAGATCATTCTTCGCCGGCATTGTTCTCGGGATCATTATACCATGATAGGTGACCGCAGTCACTTAGGAGATCTAGTGATTCCTTCTTTAATCTGTGGCTGCTGTCCACCTCCTAGTGGAATTCCCTTAGTCGCCTTCACAGCGTCCATGGGAGGTGATAGCAGGCTCGTATTTCAAGCCGGGACCAACATTAAGCTTATTATTATAATTTATATAACATCAGGTGAGTGTTCCATCACTCACCTAAAAAAATGTAAATAAACAGGCAACAATTTGCATCTTTTGATTTATACAGCGTCAGAGGCGATCTTTTCAATGGTGCCTCTATTTACAGGACGCTGTAGTGCCTGTAACAGGGACAGGGTTTTAGATGGAGCAAGCTTGCTCAGCATCTTTTCCATCCCCACAGCTTGGTCAGCCTATTAGACCCCTATTAGAGCTATTAGACATAATATAGGATTAAAGGGCGGGCGGGCAGTGCTCTTAGAACTTTAATAACATGGATTGTTTGATATTCAAATATTTTAACTTATCCGGAACGTTTGGATATGCTAGAGTTGTCGAAACTACCACCAATTTCCGTTCCCATTTTGGTTTTGCGTTCAATCCCATCTCGGGAATCAAACCTGTTAAGGCTTCTGACTCCTAACTTCAATATAAAGGTTCCTTACATTTCCTTTTTAATGTAATCTAAATTGTTTTGTTCATTAAAATTTAAATCACTCTTTGAGTAGGTAGTGATTGACAAACCTCATTTATTTTAAAGTATACCTACTTACACTAGTCAACATTAGTAACGGAAATAATAACTAGATAGCTATAATTATTAAGTTAGATTGGCACCACACTGGAGTTTCAGTATTTACATTATTATTACTTTGTAAAAGGATCATACAAAAAACGGTAGGAACCAAGCCGTAAGTTTCTTGCCGGTTCTTCTAGGCTTGGTCGCGAGGAACTGGCGCTTGGATTCACCTAGATTTAAGACGTTTCAAGATGATCTCTGCGGATATTACAGAATAAATGATTTTTGACTTTGACTTTGACTTTGAAATGGCGTTTTCAAAAATATCTGACAAATATATTTTTCAAGTTTATTCTAGTTTTAATCAATATGACAACTTTACAAAAAAAGTGAAGATTTTTGACAGGTTTGACAGGGTTTTTTTTATTTACAAATAAAAACGAAGTAGCATGATTACGTCATTATTACCCAAAAAAAATTATTTTGGATTTTGAGTTGAAAGTCATTTAACTACCAGAGAACCGAGTACTACCCGGTGTCCAGCATGTCTATTAAAGCAGCTTGCTGTGTTTCCGTTTGAAAGGTGTAATGCACCGGGGCAATCACAGGCACAAGAGGCTTAACACAGGTATGCTACAGATTGATGGACGCATGGCAGTGCATCTTAGGACACGTTTCACGTGCATGACCTACGAGGCAATACTTTTCTAAGGGACGACCACAACATCAGTTACCACTTAACATTAGGTGGACCGTCTACTTATTACGTCAATAATTCATTCAAAAACACATGATGGTTTTTTAAACAATTTAAAGTATACTACAACCCCTTTAGGGGTTAAATTTTAAGATTTTTTCTTAGTACATCTCTATACACTAAGACAAATAAACCCTAAAAATTTCAAGTCTCAAAGACCAGTCGTTAAGACTGTGCGTTGTCTATATGTCAGTTAGTCAGTCAATCAGTCAGAGACACAGATAAGATGCTTAGACAGATGTACAATTAATATGCAAGTCCTTTGTTTTGATTGCGACAAGTTTGTAGATAATTACAAAAGTGTAATCGACACGTGGTAATATGTATATACCTAGAGTTTGTGTTTAAAAAACGTATATGTACGTAGAAGTAACTTCTCAGCATTAGGTGGCACATGAGCAAGTTTCAATAGTTTAGTTCAGAAGGCTTACCATCACACTATAATGTGCCGTAATTGAACCTAATACTAATAGTGTAAGCGAGTGTAAAACAACTTTACAACGGTTTAAAGTGGGGTAACGGTTTAAGTCAGTTTAAAGAACATTTATTCATTGATTTTAACATCGACAGATTTAATATCAATGAATAAACACAAATGAATGACAGCACAAATGATATCTCAGCGATGTAGGTTGTGGGTTCAACCCCCAACAGGAACAAACACTTGTGCAATGAACATCGATGTTTGTGATGTTCATGTTAGAGCTAACGCCTTAAAACCACACATTGGTAAGAGCGAAATTTTCTATGATGTTTTTTTCTTCATCTTTATTATTATTGTATCTTTTGGAAACGCAATAAAGCATTTTGCATTTTGCCGCCGTTATCAGAAACCAAATAATATTGATTAGAGACGAATATTTATGTTACAAAGTGTTTATATTATAATTTTGAATAATTATGTAATGAGACATTCATTCAAGGATGAAATCTTTTATTGATTTATTCTTTTGTTTATTATTTATTAAAAGTGATAGCACAGGCTAGGCTAGTGTTAAGTTTGGCATACCCCCATATTATATTCTACTGTCGTAACTACCACATGTTTTCAAGGACTTGTTTTTTAGGTTTGACATAATTATTATCTACTGCGTCGCATTCTATTTATACCTACCTATTTATATATTTGGTTATGTAGTTTATATAATACTAGCTAACCCCGCGAACTACGTTCTGCATTATTTTTATTATAATCTATTATTTATATTACTCACTATCCTATTCCGGACGAAGATAAATCCTAAAACACAAAAATCATACAAATTGGGCCAGCCGTTCTTGAGTTATAAGTGGCGTAGCGGACACGTTTTTATTTTATATCTAGATTTATATAATATATTGTACAAAGCTGGTTATAATAACCTAAAACTGGTTTACTTCTAATATATATGTACCTAATATTTTTGCACATTTTGATAAGGATATGATGCGGTCAGGGTCACCCATTTTGTGGAACGGACTACATTTTGCACTCACTGATGGAACAAGCAGATGGCCCACCTAATGTTAAGTCGTTACTAACACCTATAACAAAGCATCGTGCCCTAAGAATCACTGCTCTGCGTTCATCAACCTAAGGCATACGGATGTTAAGCCACATGTGCTTTTAATGTGACCGGCCCCACTCCCTTCAAACCGGAACACGCTGTGCTGCTTGGCAGCAGAAATAGGCGTAGGTATTGGTACCTAGTACTTCCCCGGACGAGATAGATACAATCCGGCGATGAAGCACTTACTTGTTTATTTCCAAAAACATTTCGTTCAGCGCAAGGATGGCTAAAGGATCTTTAAATAGGTAGTTGTTGTATCCTTGGCTGGATGCCTCCTAGGAGTTAGTTATATTAGATGTATGCATTGCCTATCCACGCGTAGAGTCGCGCAGTCGTCGCCGCGTGCGCCGGCCTACAACAATATTTATTTGTGTTTCGCCTTTCAATAAGGATGAAGGAATTAAACGGTAAGTTACTGCGATTTTTTTGCTGTGATTTTTTAATTATATCATTTTGTAGATTGTTTTTTTGTTTAAATGACGTGAATGGTAATTGTTTTATCACGGTTATGTTTATTACCTATAGTATAGGTAAGTACCTACTTAGTTCATGTAGTGAACTGCATTTTGAATGATTGTATTGTTTTTACAAAAGAACAAACATTTACGCGATGAAGATAATAATGTTCCTTGTCTTGGGGCTATTGTATTCTCACCCCCTCTCACATACTTATAAACCTAACAATATGGACTAAAGTTATAAACGATATTGAAATTTCTTCTTTTTTTTTGTGGCATGTGTCCGTCATTCGGACAATTTTGCCAATGTCAAGTGGGTTGAATAAAATACTTCTTAGTCAAGTCGAGTCGGTAAAAAAAGTAGTCGGCTGTCATTGGTTTTGATGAAAAAGATGGCATTTTTCTTCAAAACCACAGGGAAACATATTCGTTCAAATCAGGACCCTTCATTTCAACTGTTCACACTTACCTATGCTAAGACCTCAAGTAATGATGGTTAAAATACCACCAAAATTACCCATCAGAACTTAAAATAACAGTGACATAAAAAAAGTGGGCTGTGAAACAGTGACAGTTTCACATTACTCATTGATACGAGATGCCAATAGTTAAAAAATGGTTTATATTTTCACAGATTTTTATGTAAGGCCATACGTATGTATTCACGAAATAATATTTATGTAAATATTCTATCAGTTATCTGGTTCCCATAATACGAGCTTTGCTTAGTTTGGGGCTAGAGCATTGTGGGAATGTCTGCCAATACTCATGTCACCAGAAGAGGCCCGTTTTTGATCTCACCGCAGTGACCTAACCTATAAGGTATTATGTCGTATTACCGTTAGACATTTTGTAACCTTTAAATTTTTTATTCGTAGTATAGTTTTTTAATCTCTTTGAACTTTTATTTGCTGATAGGCAACTGTTTCTTCAGCTAGACAGATGCAAAACTATTGAACACATAAATCTTTACCAGCTAGTAAAATTAAAACTATTATTCTTGTAGTACCAAGACAATAAGAACAGTACAGACAGCCGTCACAGCTCAGTTGGTAGTAACTATGCCTTCTGCGCTGTAGGTAATGGGTTCGATCCCCACCGAGGATAATACAAAAAAAAGTATTTAAGTATTTTATAGTCAGGTTTCTGTAGTACCTACAAGTTTTGTTGTAATATACATTTATTTACAAAGAAAATTATGACTAATACAAGTATTTATAATTGGTATGTACAAAATACATTTGAAACAGTTGAGCTATCTAAAGACCGTTGCAAACGATCTAAAGGTAGCTCAACTGATCCAGATCAGTGCCAATCGGAAGCGTTCCCAAAACACTGGCTGCATTGCCACGCTGAATGGCAATGCTGATTCGTTGTGCCAGATACTCACCAGCTCTCGGGTCACGCGTCGCTTCGACCAGACGCCCCGAAAGAATTTTAAAAACCCGGAGGGCCTCGGTACCCCACGGACCTAGAGTCTCGACTCCAAGAGGAGCAAATCTGTAGGCTCTGTCGAGACCTGCATATTTGCGCCTCTTGAGATCCTCGGCAAAATCTGCCGCCGCGCCAGCCCCAACGGATGTCCTTGACAGATGGGAAGGCGCTAGTGTGTCAACGCAAGTAGCGTCCCACACCAAGGGTCTCCCCACCTCCCAAGGGACAAGGGTCATACCGTCAGGTCGTTTACCATCGTCACGCATCAGACCATTCGGCTCGAGAATGGCTGGCACGTTCACGGTGGTAAAGGCCCGCCGGATGATGTCATTAAGACTGGCGTGGCGAGACATTCGACCGGCGGCTCTAGTACACGATAATCCGTGATGACCAAGCTGGTCAACTGCAGTACCGCACTGGCATTGATGAGGCGCACAGCACCGCGCACCCAACCGTAGACAAGTTGCAATACGGAACGTGACAGGATCCATTAGAGTACCAATGTTATGTGAAGGAAGAGCTTGTAACCAATGTCCTGACTCCCATTTAGAAACAGCTAGGAGACGGGCACGATCTGCAGAGCTGGAACACGTTTGTAACAGACAATTCCGTGTCAACTCACACAGAGGCCCGTCCCATTGCCGTTGAGACGAAAGACATGTGGGGGGAGCCGTATTGGGGCAAGCAATATGCCAAGCATTTCGAGCTTCGTCTAGATGAGAAATTTTGAGAGTTATGCCAGGAGTAACCAAAAGAGACGGGGTTAGAATTTTTTGAACCAATGGATTAGTGCTATAGACGGAAGACAAGAAAGCTGGTAGGGCTACACTAGAAATTTTGCGAATACCTAAGCCTCCCAATTTGACAGGTAGGGAGGCCTGCGACCACGCCTTATCATCCAAATAAATATTCAAAACCGATGATAAAGTATTCTTTATTATGTTGTCTAAGCCTTCCACCAGCTCACTGTGTTTCCACAATTGACAACATCGTAAAGAGTATGTAAATTTAGGTACAAAAAGGCAAAACCTAATAATTGTAAAAGCCATATGGCTATTAATTTTAAGTAATCGGTCCGAAGTTTTATTAAAATTTTGAATTTTCTCATCTATGAATGTCGGAAAGGATTCATCAAGAATTGGTGAACCAAGGAGTCGAAGTGAACACTTATCTACAACTGTAATATTAGGGGCCAAACTGTTAAACTTTTCAATGATATAATTTTTATTCAAACAAGTGTCGGAAAGAAAAAGTTCGCACTTCGAAAAATTTAATTCTAAACCTATTTGCCGAAATTCATCTGTAATGAGTTTTAGATCGCCAAAAACTGTATCCACATCTCCACCTAAAGTTCCGTCATCCAAATACCAAACATTAAGCTTGGATTGGAGACGTTGAATAATTGGATGGTTTTGTTTAGTTTGGGGCCTTAATACCTTCGTCGAAAACTATCAAAAACAACACGGCTCACACTCGTCAGTATTCATTTAATTTGATGTATTTATCTACATGTACCTTCGTATATTTAATTTTATAGACAAGTAATTGCTGCTATAAAGTTTCAAAACATAGAAAGTTAGTTATTTAACTTACCATATTTTGAATAAAATTACGGCAATTTGACCAAATCGTTTCCTAGTGGGCAAAGATGTTGCATCTGGCAAAACGATTATTATCTTGTAATTATTACCTGACTAGTGGGATACCCGCGCGGCTGTGTTCTTTGTTATTTTCATTTGACCTACCTTGGTATTGTTTCTACTTTAAACGTTGAAAGGACGTTTACTTATTTATCCTGGAGTTTATACTGTAAATTTCTTACATATTAACTAAAATAAATGTCTTTTAATTTATTTCAAATCTTATCTATACTTATGCTTGGGCCGCTTAGGAATCGTAGACGTGATGGTAGGGGGCTCTACGCACTCGTCAGAAAGTTCCATGTTTTCAGGATTCGTTGTTTGACCCTGTGTAATTCGTCCGCCGAGACGTTGCATCATAAAAACATCTAGTAACAGTATACTTGGATCTTATGGACGGAAGTATCACTCTGAGACCTTTCCGATAGACAATGGGTGTCGTGCTATGCTCGTATGCCACCACCGACCCACATATTGCACAGCACATAGCAGTGACATAAGCGTGACGAACATAAACATTTGAATATTGGCCTTACTTTTAAAACAATACTTAAAATATTGACCTGGAACTAATTTTAGGCAGTTAGGCAGTATTTAATAAATTAATATTTAAAAATAGCGTTTATAAGTTTAGTAAGGGTAGAGTGTAAAGTGAAATCACTAGATCGTTCTCAACCGGCTGTAGGTAGCTTAACTGTTTCATGTGTATTTTGTACACACTTATATTAGTTGTAATTTTTTTGTAAATAAAAGTCCTGTAATTTGTTATAGGTACAGTCCGCATTATACATAAATTACTTTTAATGTAATCAAAGTTATATACAGTGTCAGATACTTTCAAGGCCACGCTATCCCGACTTAGAACAGTACTTCTTCGTTACCTCCCACGTGTCATGGATATCGAAGGTCTGTAAACGGGGCAGCATTTGGCATATTGTTTTTAATACATTTTTATTTATGAACTAAATTCAGTTTAAAGAATTTATTCTCATAAAAGAACATAGTTCACTCAAAATGAGATGAAGGTACTACATAAATAAGGTTACTTACGGTTTGTGGCGAAGATAAAATATATTACGTAGGTAACAGAGATGATATTTTAAATTGGACTATGTAAATTATCTAGTTCTAGTACTTATCTAAATAGGTAAATCAATAATAATTTAAAAGAAAACTCCGGTCAGGTAATTAAATTGGTAGGTAGACAAGATGTAAGAAGTTTTTTTTAAATTATATTTCCTCCCAATATCCTTACTATATTTACTAGCCTAGAAGATCGGTTTGTATGTAAGTGACACAGGCCAACCGTGAGTTGCGTTGTCACCTTGAACATGACAGAGAAACATCTAAAAGCGGTATAATTAGACGTGGGGCGTAACTGACGATTTACCGGACGGAATTCACTATGAAGATATTTCCACGGTTTTAACTGTAGCTGCGTGTAGAAAAGACATGAAAAATATTGAACTACCTTCGTGTGATGCTATATTCTTACGATATTCAACCCTTGCGCACTTCTTTAAGTTTCAGAAATTATTTTTTTTGAAGTCCTATAAGTACCACTAAGATAATAGAATAATAATCAAACCTCTACAACCAGCAGTTGAAGCAGTCTGTTGTTTAAGTGTGGTAGATCCGACCTCTACCAACCTAGAGCTATTAGGTATGCTAATTATAGGACCTAAGAAAAACCAAGATGATTTGAGAAGTCACATTTATGAAAGTGTATCCATAAAACGCTAAGAACCAAGTTGTAAGTTCGTCGTCGGTTCCTATAAACATATGACAGTAACAGCTGGGGAACAAAGATTTTCAGACGACGACTTTACCATAGTGTAAGATGCAATAGTGTCTACATTTGTAGGATCGCGGGAAGTCGGTCGGTGGATGGACTTCGTTCTTCTGGGCAACGTACAGAGGCTTTTCTCCAACAGTAGACTTATTTATGCTGATGATGGTAATAACATTAAAGCCATCTATGCCATTTTGTTTGTCTTGACATCGTTTATGATGAATCAGCATGGATCTAGGTGACCTACACGAGCTCTGCCGAGTGGTTTTTAATTTCGTGCTTCCTACATTGAAGACTATTATCAATTAGGTACACTAAGCTATTAACATATTACCTTGTCTATCCAGAAAAGTAAAATATTAGTTTATTTACTTCGTCTTGGCGTTTTCTGACGTTTGGTATATCACAGGCGCGACGTTGTTTATTGTTATAAGCTTTTGTAAGTATTTTGTCGATAATCACCCGTTAGCTTGAGACAAAGCCCAAAAGTCTATACGAAAACGAAACTCTATACCTATCCTTCTAGATCTACTAGACTCTAGGATATGGAATGTAGGTTAAATAGGTCAAACTGATGGCTGGCGTCATTTAATCTGCTAAAGTAGACAGCCATAACTTGATGATAGTAAATCAGTAACCTGGCAATCCCCCTTAGCATCGAGTCCCTCCCGGAGCACGTACCTGAGCCCAATCCGCAGTCCTAGTCATGTTCTACCAGCCGCTTAAGACTCTAGACAAAACATACTTATCATAGTGTTTTTATTCCAGGATATGCACTGACGGAGGATCAGATCGGCAGGAGGCGCGCTATACCCGTGCTTCATGTCACAGGCTCGCACTATGAAGTCGGCTTCGATGTGGTAAGAGTGCCATCACTAGCCTCTAGGAATCCAGCGCTGGACATTGGCCTCCTTTTCTAGGAAAAACAATTTGGAGCTTTCTCCATCCAGTGACTTCCCGCGATCTTTACAATATCCTCTTTTCTTTTACACTTCGCCTTCCAGTGCGTGGTCGGGTTCAGTTAAATCCTACCTGTCACTTACTAATTCTGCTAGTTATGGTAACCTTGCCTCTTTCACAGACTATCTAATTTCTGGTTATAATAACTATTACGTAGTGAAACTCCCAGCATAGCTCGTTCTATAGCTTGGTTGATCGTGGTTGGTTCATTGGCTGCATAAGCATTAAGCAGGTTAGGTGGCACGGCCGCGGCCGAGTCACTAACATCCAAACATCTTTAGCGGCCACCTATCTTAATTGTGACAGTAGTTGACGTGAAAAAGTTCCTATGACCGAGCTACGTACAAATATGCTTATCTTAAATGCATGCCTGATTATGAAAGTAGGCCGTGACAGTTCCACCGGAATTAATCCACTTCATTGTGAACATTAGCTCGGTATTAGTTTTGTGTATCAGAACTTTCAGATAACATTGTTACCGCACTATGGATAATTGAACTGAACAATACAAAGTAAACCGAACTAAATGTGATATGATAACTAGGAATGTAACACCTCCAAGTACAGTCAGTATCAGAAGCTGAAGACGGTTTCAGATTTACGAACTCCTCATCAAACTACGACTTGTACCTATTCTAAAGTCTTGCATATTGACATTAATTTAAGATTCAGTGTTTACATAATATGATAAACACTTATATTACACGGGTATTTATCACGTATGACCTTTTTTATGTGCTATGTGATTATAATTCGAAGTTTTCAACTGGTTTCTTAAATCTTTGCTCTTGAAAAATAATGACAAATAAATAAACAAATATTTGAGGACATTTTCAATTTTTCACACACCATCTACCAGCCTCAAATTAAGCATAGCTTATACTATGGGAACCAGATGACTGATAGAATACTTACATACGTTTTTCTGTAAATACATACCTACTAAGAATACAATAAAACGCCCAGACAAAGAACAAACGTCTATGTTCATCACACAAATGTTTGTCCTCGGTGCAGATCGAACCCACAACCTACAATAAAAAAGGCAGAGACTAATAATTTCCTACACTTGACATATAGTTGGCAGTAGTCATAGCTGTGGGTGGAACATTTAGATGTTATTAGAATAATATTTAGCCACTAGTATTGCGATGCTTGTGGCGTTGTTAAGCTCGTCCCATGTGCAGGTGGCGGGGCACAAGGGACAGATGAGTAGGTGAGCCATTGACTGAATAGGAGCTCCGCAGTCACAACTAGTCATGGATGATCTTTGGAGGCTTGAGCAAAGTGCATGAAACTCTTGCGACTTTTCAGTCGGGCTCGCCAAAAGAACGCGAGAAATCGCTAAAACTTGAACCTCTATTTTGCCTAAAAGTCTACATAGTTTACCACTAGTTTAGTTCTATTATCTCTATATCCAGGGTCGCAACTTCGCTTCCATTATAAAGAGCTTCCTCATCTCTTACGGCAACTTGAGGGACTTCGAGGGAGAGTACAAGACTGACGCCGGCCGCGCCATATATGACAAGACCCTGGCGAACATGAAGAAGAGGTTCCCATACTACGTGAAGGAGATCCAAGGAGTGGCTGACGGGGCTAAAGTTCCTTTCTATCAAGTACGTTCCTCAACACTGAAAAGTGTATACAGTTCGGTTGTTTTCCTTTAGACCGCCCAAACTGGGCTTGAAATTTCAGTGCATTTTAAAGTGAGTGAATTAATGAATGGGTAAGATAGGCTAGGTAAGTACCTACAATACTACATAGATCTTTCCTCAACTTTACACGCATATAAATTAAATTACCAAGTAAGGTTTCCATCATAATAAGGTATCATTTACAAAGTTCATTTGCAGTGTGAAATAAACTTTACAAATAAATGAACATACTTATGGAGAGATATCGAGTATTTTTAATAGGGAAAATTGTGATGTAGGTAGATAAAACCCGACCAAAACTATTATTTAACCTATTCCAGCTGTTTCTGCTGCAATTGGATGACATCATTATGACAGCAAACGATAGCCACGTGCCGAGAAATGACACCGGAGGCTGCAGTTCCATCGGGGTCAACAACCGACAATATGTAAGAAACTCATCATATGTTTAGACTCAAGAGGTTCTCTACTAAAGTATGATATGCCTTTACATATTTCTATACTCATCTATATCTCACTAAGTTTGATTGACACACTCTACCTTAATTTTAAATTAGGTTGTAAAAGGATCATATAAAAACCGGTAGGAAACAAGCCGTAAGATTCTTACCTGTTTTTCTAAGCTTATTCGCGAGGAACTGGCGCCTAAAATCATCCAACTCCATGTAATCTTTACGATTCCAATGAATATAAGCTTTTTGACTTTGGTTTTAGATAATTTCAATCGCTAACCGGCGATACTAACAGACTTTACTTATAAAAATCTGTAAAGATTAAAAATGCATACACTATTAGCATCTCTTACCCATGGGTAATCACGAATAAATTAGAATAATGTAACCTTACCTAGGGGGTACCTTACTAAGGGTTTATGTTTGATACTTGCCTACCATTTGTATCATCTATTGTAACAACATAAAAGCAATAAATAATTCAAATTAAATAACGTTTATAGGTATGGCGGTAAATATTTCATGGCTAAAGATGCGTGTTTGTTTAGCACAGCGAAAACACAGATAAAGATGCCGTTGTTAAAAATGCACTTACTACCTGCCCCCATGTTATGAACTTCCGTGGCCTGTTTGGAAGTCTTTAAAACGACTCCGGACTCAAACCAGCCGCTGTAGAGAGAACCTCTGCAAATAAGGCATCGAGAGACCCCTCCATGGCTCCACTGGCTGCGATGGCGGAGCTCCTATACAGTCAATGGCTCACACACTTGCCCCACCACCTGCACAAGGGTCGAGCTTAACAATGCCATAGACATTGTTATAGTGGTGGCTAAATACTATTCCAATAATATCTAAGTGTACGATTAACACGAAAGAAGTCAAAATGCAGCTATACGGTGTCAGATAGGTACAGATATCTCGTAATTTCAGACCGTCTTGGGCCATACAGAGGACGCTTTCTTTGAAACCGTCAACCACTTCTACATCCTACAAGCCCACGTCATCCCCACGCCTGAAGATGCCGATCTGGGGGTAAGTTTCTCAGCACCAACACCATCTTAAACTGCAGCACCAGTTTATTTTAGTCCACTCTATTTTTCTGTAATCTTGAGCTATATTTACATACATCTTACCTACATGGTTTGGCTATGTACCTACCTACCGTGAAACTGGTTCAATAGTGCACACTGCAATATTTATTAGTTGATAGTAATGTTACTATTTACTTGACCGAAAATGTTTGCAGATTCGATCAGCCATTTGTGGAAACCAGACAATTGATATTACCTATGCATAATAGGCATGTAGCTATAGACAAACGGAATGCTCTATTCAACAGCATGGAATTATATTACCGACACAAGTGTTCTATGAAAATAGCTAAAGTTTTGTTGAATAAATTCACATGGCCTCGATGGCTTGGTTATTTCTAACAGAACGCGCGTTCATCATTTAGGAAGGCAAGCGCTGTAACGTCGTTATCTGAGCTTAGGAAACAAGGGCACTAACCTATTTCATGCGAAGGCGTTAGAGCAGCGTTTCCTTCCGTATTTCGTCAAGACTGCGGCGACTTTCCTTCCACCAAGATACCACATTCCAATTTCCTTCTCCAGAGTTGATCACAGATTGAAGTTAAAATGATAATTGAACAAAACTACTTATGATTGTTCGAGAGCAGGTACATTAAGCGCAATTTTGTGTACCAGGCCACAGAAGAAAGATTCGCATCGCTGTGCTACGCGGGTCAGATGCCTGGCTACACTATGGGGTTCAATGAAAACGGCCTGGTCTTCTCCATCAATACTCTCAGCCCTCATGATCTCAAGCCAGGGAATACGCGTAAGTATAACCAGAACCAATGTTGTCACATTGGTTGTGGCGTAAGCCGTGAGTTTGAGTCAATGCGCCAACAAGGCAATTTTGCTGAGTGTATCCCTATTGTGAGTTCCATGATTTTTGTTCACTCAAAAAGTGCTCAACGCGCCTAAAGAAGTTTTCACTTCGAAAATCTTAATTTGATTTTAAATTTATTTGACATTTTAATATTAGAAAATACTTAGGTATCTTTACTAAGTTTAAGTTTTAAGTACTACTTAGTTTATCAACATGATACGCTCACACCACAAACGATGTCCGTGCTAGGTTCCCAGTTGTCACTTTTTTTTTGGGTTTCCCTGTATACTGGTTAACGACCACAGACCTACAGTGGGCTGCCTTAAAAAGATGTAGCCAAAGAAAAAACGTTGTCAAAAAACCGTCACTAGTGTATCTAAGTAAGAGTACCGTACACTGGTATTCGTTGGTCTTTATACCTACTTACATTTTAAGATCTTGCTTTAGTTGTTTAGTAGTGAGGTAGGATGGTTCTTCTGGATGATAAAAATGAAAAATAAATAGCACCACAACTGTAATCCCCAAGCACGGTGGATATCCCCTGCGATCTCTTAGTATGGTATGAGATATACCGATATAACGATACCTTGAAAGACTCATTGGATTTCATTGGTTTGCTGGTTTGTTTGCGGTGTAAGTAACAGTTGTCCTTCACCGTTAGAGCACGCAGCTTCCAACCGAAAGGTAGGTAAACAAATGGTGCCCTGCAGTCTACAGCTCTGTAACTAATCGACAGTGTGATCGACGCGACATTTTATTAGCCATGCGTCATTGGCTACATGTCTTGCCATGCCACCATGCTTTTAGATTGATAACTAACTAAGTACCTACCCATTAAGATGTTTTGTTATTGCTCGATCATTCATAAACCAACCGGATTTACAAGTTTGCGGAGTAATAGGTATGTAATGGAGATCGGACCGCGACCTTAGATTTTTCGTGATTTTCAAATTATTTGGTTAATGTTCAATATCATGTAAATACCTATAGATAAACCTAAAATTTAAAAATATTGCGGAAATAAATGATTGTAATACTAGAGGAAACGCGATGTTATTTTCATACAAACTTCAGCCCCAGCTGCATCTCTATAGAGGTTGAATTTCAAGAATTACTTCCTTAGTTCATTTCCTAAACGCAAAGACAAATACATTCTGAATTTCCAAGTCTCTATGGCCAGTGGTTCAGGCTATGCGTTGTTTACATTTCAGTCAGTCAGGACAAATTTACAGGATTCTTACAAGTGCTATAGATAAACATGGTGGAGTCAATGCGAGTTGTAATTTTTTGTATTCCTCAGCTCGAACCTTCATCACCCGCAAGATTCTAGGCGCGAAGGGATACTCCGACGCGGAGAGAATCCTGCGTGACGAAGGCCTGGGCATCGGTAACGGCTTCTCATTAAACATGATCTGGGCGGACGCTTGGGGCGGTGCCAAGATGTACAACGTGGAGGTGGCTCCAGACCTAAAGGCAGACAGATCGCAGCTCAACGTGCACAAGTATGAGAAGGAACCGTTGGTGCATTGCAACATGTGAGTTTTTTTACATGGCTTTAAAGAAAAAAGTTTGTAGAGTTAAAGAATCGAATACTACACCTATAGCGAAAGTACCACGTTGCTAAAGTGGCAACACTGTAGCAAAAAGATACCGCGCATGGCTGGTATATCGGGGAAAGTTCTGACTTTTTGAAAATCCAAGTAAAAAAGGACGCTAAATTAACTACAGAAAGCACAGGCATTGCGCACATAAACTTTTCGAACGGAAAAATCAATTGGTGCACGACCAGATTTGAACCCACGACCTTAGGATCAGAAGGTGAGGTCACTCCCACTAGACCACCTGTGCTCTCACTCAGTACGAGTATAATGCCAATAAAAAGTTTTCTAGCAAATCCTAAAACTTATACCAACCAACTTCTTTTTCTGTGCATTAATTTAGAAAGACTCACTATTTCAATCCTTACTCGTAGTTTTACTAGAATCTGAACGTTATTTTGCGTCATTAGCCTAAATACGTCCAACGTTGAACAGAAGCCTCCCGTATATCGGGACCTTCTGCCGTGGACTACTATATTGTTTGTACTAACTATCAATATTGTAGCTACTTATCTATTGAATCAGGTACGAGCGCCTGCCCGTCGAGAACGTGATCGGAAAGATAATCGACAGCAGCGAATGGCGGCTGACGACTATTCGATCGCACCCTCCTCCGCAGAGCAAGCGCGAGGTGGTAGACATCCTGTCAGACACCACTGGGGATGAGTTCCGCGTCTTCCAGGACCAGCCAGACGCGGTCATCAAGACCATCGCTGCTGGTACACGCACTTTTGTTTTCATAACTTGCCGCCGAGCAGACGACGAACGAGAATGTATACTCGTAGATGTAGATACAGATGATACTACTCATATTGTTTACGTTTCAATAGGTAAATAATCATAAAAGTAGATATCATAAAGGGTTCGGGGCGTAGTTGCCTCAGTCATTTATAACCCAGCAGGTTCTATAACGATTTGGTGACTGCTAGTGACAGTTACAATTCTTGACTCTAGCAGTCACTGCTGCAAAACGGAGGCCTTGAAGCGGCCTAGAACTCCACACCAGAGTTGGCCATTGATCACTGATGAAATACCCCCAGTAAGATTTAAGCGGCTTATGCGCCCATCACCAGACCGCCAAGGAATGCTCATTATTCTAAAAGAAACATCCATTGATTTCATCGACTTTAATTTCTTCCGATGACAGCCAATATCCCGTATGTACTGCTGTATCCGCATATCTGGCTTCAAATGGCTGAACCGATTCCTGAAGGCCTGGAATAGTTGGTTAATCGGCTTCCCTGCCTTTTACTCAAGTCATCATGTGTACTTTTTCCAGGTGTATTCGATGTGGACAAGCGAACTTGGAGCTTATACATCAACAGACCCAACGTCTCCGAGCCAATCGCCGTGCTGCCCATTCGATTTCAAGCGCTTGAAGATATATTCTAGGCATTTCCTTACCTATTCTATTATTTTATTTCCTACCTACTTTACTAAAAGTTATCGATTCAATTTTAGTGTTCTAGAATAGGTTAAAGTAGTTTAGGTATTCGATGATAGTTATGTAATGTTTCGATATTAGACACATTCTGTCCATGCTGGGTTTAAGAGACCAACTGATTTTAAAGAGTGCCCAAGTATTACAGGTAAATATTTGAACTACTGATCAGCTAGACGCCAGAGCGGGTTTGATTCCCACAGCGGGAAATTTCAAGAGTTATCTTTAAATATTTTATAAAATAATGAACACAGTATTGATACAGAACCGATCGACTAGGTTTAGCAACGTTCTGTGCAGCAATACTTGGATGGGTGACTAAAGTCAAAATGCATTTATTCAATCATATCGCCAGGTTCTTATTCAAACGTCTTATAGCTAGGTGAATGCATGTGAGGCCAGTTCCACGCAACCAAGCCAAGCAACAGGCAAGACACTCACTTGGTTTCTACAGTTTACTGTAAGATCCTTTTCATAAAATAACGAAGCTGGTGGTGCCAATCCAACTCAGGCGTATGCCAGGCGGAAACATAGACCGGTAAAGGCATTTACATTCTGGTCTAACGTGAAAAACTATACTTAGGCGAAACTTTTAATAAACAATTAACGTTTCGATTTACACTGTGCAACATGTTGCGTAAAATTGGCTATGGAAAGGTACCCAGCTACCGCGTAGTGTAACCATGCTTCGGCAGGATGCCGCCGGTCCTATTCCAGTCGGTCTAAAACCTTCATCACCAGAATTGGCCAGTCACTTATATGAACTAGTACTTGTTAAGTACTGACATCTACGTCACAGGACAATTTAATTCTAGGCTGAAGGACTAATGTGTGACTGTTGGGTTAATATTATGGTACTTATTTAGCTTATCCACATAATAAAACTTTCTTATGTAAGAAGGTAAACATTTTGTTTAATTTCCTGTAAAGTAGATACCCCATACCCATGGCATTACAAGTACATGCTTAACACGTGTATGCCTCAGGTTGATGGACGCAGAGCAGTACATTGTAAGCAGATATAAAAAAAGTAAAAGTCACCAGTATTTTATAGAAAAAAAGCAATTGTGTTGCATTTCATGTTCTTCGAAATCGGAGAGCAAGTATCTAATCTTGATAAAAAATCTTAACCTTTTTTTTTTATTTACATCACAATTGAATTCAAATACCAGAGTACCAGAGTTCTTCTATATAAACTGAAACTAAAAATCTTGTACTTCTACAAGTTTTTCAACCCGGTTTTACTTTACTAGTGTTTGAGTTCGCGCAAGATGCTAATTATTTCGCTTTTACTATGCTTACACATTTATGCTTACATTATGCTAATCATAATACCTAACACGTTATAACGATTCTATGAAGTATTGTTGTCACTGTCACTTTCATGTCACCAAAAAAACGGCATTATCAGCTATTTGAACTAAAGCAGCGCTCAGCGATTAATATGAATAAACCATCGAGCAAACGTGCTTTATGAAATAAAACGGAATTATCAATATATTATATATTTCAGATCAAATTCTTTAACACGGCACATAGTACGTCGTAGTATTAATATTATGGGTATCTTTTTCGTTAAAATTTTATTCTAACAAAGCTAGAAACTATTTAACTAAGGGTACTGACCGCCACCGGTATGGTTGCGCGGGAAAAACCTGTAAGGATTTTAAAACGGCAGTATTAAGGAGGTGGTATCCGCCAACGAGAGGTTTTCTCCAGGTTATTTCTCTTTGATGAGTGAGTATAAATGTCCAAAAAAAATATATATTGCTTATTAAAGACTAAATTTTAATTTGAACAATTGAAATAATTCTAACTATATTATTACTATATGAAAAAAATATCCAAAGTGAAGCAATTTTTATTTTAAATTTGGTTATTTCTTCTAAACGGTATTGATTTTTAGTATTTTTTTTTTCACACAAATATTTGTCAAAGTATTTATCACAAAGTGAACAATCGGCAGTTCGAACTAATAATTCATTAGGCTACAAATAATTATTTCTTGAATGCGATATGAAATGGAATGCGCGCGGGTCCCTGTGCGGGCGACGGGCGGCAGTGCAACTCAGTATGGACAGACTCCTCAAGGTCGTTGGCGAGTACCACCGCCTTAAGTTATGGGTACACTACTTTTAGAAGCCAGAAACATTTTCAATGATATTGCATAATACGTAATTATATCTAACGTAGTATCATCACCTTTGTGAGAGGAATCATGTTTTTTATCATTTTTTATCATTATCTACCCATTCCGGACACGGACAATACCCATATTCTTCGACACTACCTTTGCTTTCTTATATTTAAGTTAGAAGATGATTATTGAATAGAATATAGTTAATGGATTAGGTCCGGTGATGTCGGAGTAGACGGTCAGGTGAAGCGTTCGCTAACCGCAGCCACAGCCTCCCGTGGGCGGCGGCGAAGGCCCAGAGCTCGACGGCCCGAACCCCCCAAACTTGCGGCTCGGCGGCTTCGGGGGCCTGGAATAAAACAAACGTTCGCTTTAGCCACACATCGCTTTCACTCCAAGTACGCTAATAATAGAATAACAAACCGTTATCATCGTCATACTTCGTTATGTGCAAGCTCAGTTCGGTAGGTTAGATACGCCTACAGTTGTACCTACCCACTTTTGTGAGTACTAACACTAAGTTCGCATAACAAATCGACATTTGCAACAAAAGGGCGGGCGGTAGTGGCGCGGGCGGCGGCGGCGGCCTTGTGTCAAAACGCACGTTAGCATTGGACAAAAGTATTTATATAGCTTAAGCTTAGTGAATTGGCTATGGTGATTCCGGCATTGAATAGAACCCCAGTATGGCTACCCATTCATGGATGGGCAGTAGGTACTAACGCCATTCGGAATACTAACACCAACTTAATAGTAGAGTTCTTAGTGAAGGGCTCCTCCGTGGAAGTACTACCACCATACCTATTTCTGACGCCAAGCGCAGCGTGTTCCGGTTTAAAAGGTGTGGGTGCCGGTGGCATTACAGGCACAACTGTCATCAGGTTGATGGACACAGAGCAGTGCATCGTAGTGCACGTTCCCAATGAACGTGACCAGCGAAGGTATGCTTTGCAATGGTGATGGTAACCACTTAACATCAGGGAGCCCATCTGTTTATTCCATCAGCAACTCTCATAAAAAAAACAAGTCAAGTGTGGTGAATACACAAATCTACAGCAAATCCTCGCAGATATGGATGAGGTCTTTGACCAGCAGTGCTTTTATTAACGCTGATAACGATTCTTTAAGCTTACTGGCAACGGTTTAGTTTGAGTAGCACAAGTTATCAAATCACAACTCTCGCTAGGCATCACATTTTAAAAACATCTACAAGTCAAACCTTTTAACATGAAAACCAACACGTTATCATGGTAACGTGTTTGCCAGCTCTATTAAACATAATATAATATACTTAGCTCTTCGATCAATGATACACAACGGACCAACGATGACGGGTCACATACAAAATGATAGCTAAAAGCTGTCCGCGTGAATATATACTTACACAGGTAGGTATCTACATTTGTTTACTAACGAAACCGTTTTTTACAACTGTAAATGTCACTAATTGTCAAAACAAAACACTGAGACGGATTTTTTGCGCTGACCTTGTATGTTGGGGTATCATTGATCAAACACTTATCTCAAATAACTTAATACCAATCTATAAAACCATTTAGAATTAAATGCTTGTTGCGGAAATAAAAATTCCAATGAGATATTCCAGAGTTCTCATTGGAATTTTCATTTCCCTTAGTCTCAAAGAAATTGTTATGAAAGAAGACTTTGTTGTCATGCTACCGAATGACCAGGAATAAAGAAGAGTATTTGGAGTACCTACCTGCTGAGAGAATAATGCTCAAAGTTTGAATATTTGATCCTAGATAAACCTTTGAAATAAAGTTATTACAAATAATCTAAATTGACTTGGTAATTATTGTCATTTTTATAATGTAAACCACAACATCAACATTATAAATAAATATTCCTTAGCATTTGCTATGTGGATGGTCCAGCATTATTATTATTATTTCACACAACGCCCTGTAGCCCCAAACTAAGCACAGCTTGTACTATAGGATTAAAACTGAGAGTGGTTGAATACTTTTTTGTAAATACATAGGTACTTAAGAGTTGTAGTTGTAATAACAAACACACAAGGGTAAGAAATTATAAACTGTTACACAGAATACATTTCTGAATTGTTAGGATACATGGATATGTATCCACATATCTATATCTTGTAGGTAGATATGTATTAGAAGTGGGTCTATGCATGGTGCTTGCATGTTTGATTTACAGTTCTCACTTTAACACCATATAACAATAAGACATGAGTGTAATCTATTATCTATTTGTATATCCATTGTTAGATGTTCATTAAAAGTTAGATTTAATCATAGGAAAACTCAATAAAGTCTGTAACTCACCCACTGCCTGGTGGCCTGAAGTCTCTCACATACTTGTCACCATGTTTGTTGTAGTTGGGGTTTATCAGAGTCTGAAACCTGACAACATTACAATGTCAATCATCATTTTAAGTATGCTGTGTTATCTAAATGACTAGGCTGTAGTAAAGTGGCCCTGACACAAATCTAAATTATAAAACCCTTCCTTTACTGACTAACTGACATGTCAAAGTTAAACTCATACAAAGTTGCCTGGGATTCTACTATTAATACAAATGAGGAGACCAATTATGGTGGATATGTCACAACAAATTACAAAATATAAGATAAGCACATTCGTGAGATATGTTTTTTGTATAGTATAGATACATGTATATTATTTCTGTATGTTTGTCACGGTGATTTAAAAAAAACTTTTCTTCAACTATACTGTGACATCTGTTTATGTAAAGAAACCATTGTGGTGCAAGGAATTTTTCAGAGGTTAAGCTTATTTCAACAATATTCTAATTTGTTTTATCATTTTGGAGCCACTGCGGGGATATTCTGCATTCATGGTCCCAGGTTGACCTCTCCATGGTACGCAGCTGCTACTACATCTATCTATGAGTTAGATACTTACAAAAGATACACAAAGTTGACACTGCCCCAGAACCATCCAAACAGGCTGAATGGCGACTGCTCTACAACTGATCCATCTGAATAAAAAAAATATAAATGTTAATGTGTTTATTGAAGTAGGTATTTATTATTTATTGTAAAATAGGGTATGAGTCATTTAGGTTTATACTGAAGGTTCTTTAAATGATGGAATATGGACCAGTATTTTAGAAGGTTAGGCTAAGCTTTCATTTTGTACTAACATATTACATCCTTGTTGGATTCAGAATGATAGACGAACAGATTTTTGTAAGTAATAGATCAGTTCCTGCTGATAGCGGTGTTCACATAGGAAGGAAACGTAAGACTGACTGACGTGGCCCTGCGCTAAAGACTGATAAAAGTTATCTAGCAACAGAAAGTATTCTATAAATTTCTTTAAATTCTTAAACGATGTCTAGACTCGCAGAATGAGGTACTTGCCTCCTTTAACATACACCATCGTTAGACTATCACTGTATTATTTGGTAATTTAATGAACAAAAAGCATCACCCAACACGCAAACAATACAACACACCACAGAATATAAGTTTTTTTTTTTTTTTGTGGCATCTGTCCGTCTTGCGGACAATTTTGCCAATGTCAAGTGGATTAAATAAATTCTTTTTAGTCAAGTCGAGTCGGTAAAAAAGTAAAGTCAGCCGTCATCGGTTTTGAAGAAAAAGATGGCGTTTTTCTTTAAAACCAAAGGGAAACATTTTCGTTCAAATCTGGATGCCTTATAACACACTTTCATTTCAATTGTTCACACTTGTGCTAAGACCTCAAGTAATGATGGTTAAAATACCACCAAAATTAATTACCCATCAGAACTTAAAATAACACTAGAAAAACAATTAAAATGAAAATACAATGTTGCTTCCAAAGATGACAGAAAACGCACGAGAATATAAAGTCTATAAAATAGTACTCTGTGAACTTAACCAGTAGACGAACGAAACTCGAGAATATCAAAATTAAATATGAAGTTAAAAAAAAGAAGAAGGTTGTTGTAAGCTTTGTTTTTTTTCAATTGGCATTGGTTTGGTTCATTCATAAGTCTATTCTCCTTTTGTTTGAGACGATTAGCTTAAAGGAAAACTCATAGCTACTTAAATAACAAACTAAACTATAGTCGCCGCCGCCACCGCCGCCGCGCCGATTGCTTCCACCGCTCTACCTGTTTTTCATCTACAACTAAAAAAACAAGAGGTGTGGAGCAAGAATGTTAGCTCTAGCCCTAGTGTTTCTATTTTCTTTGCAATCCTGTGGAAGAGTGTGAGTGGGGTATTAAATATTCTATGAAGACACAATGCAAGCAATTAAACTAGTGACATTCGATGCTACCAACACTCTGCTGAAGTTTCGAATCCCGCCATGGCAGTACTACGGTCTGGTGGCACGGGACTACGGCTTTACCGGTTCCGACGACGGATTGAAAGTTCGTATGTTGGAGAGTTTCAAGTACATGAATGAGCAACACCCCAATTTTGGGCAGGGTAATGTTTCCTGGAGACACTGGTGGCTACAGCTGGTCAAACTCACATTCAAAGACCAGCTGCCACCTTCTGTGGATATAAACAAAATTGCTATGAAATTGATAGATGAGTTTCGAACAACTAAATGCTGGACAGTGGCCTATGGTAGCTCTGAGCTACTAAAATTGTTAAAAAATAATGGAATCACCATCGGAGTCATATCAAACTTTGATCCTCGGCTCAATGACATATTACATAATGTCAATTTACGTAATCTGTTTGACTTTGTGTTAATATCTTATGAGGTTGGTTTCAGCAAGCCAGATGTGAGAATATTTGAGTCAGCATTGGAACATTGCAAGAAACTAACTGAGCCTTCACAGGCAATGCATATTGGAGATGATGTGGAGAAAGACTATAAAGCTGCCAGAGAAGCTGGCTGGCATGCACTGCTTGTTTCACCTGAAGCAAAACCCGAGATACCATCAGCAAAAGATCATGTGTTCCCTAGTATAGAATCTTTATATGGAGCTGTAAAGCAAAATACTATCAGACTCTAATATCTGAAGACTTATTTACACATAATAGATACATAGTTGGTAATGCTTTGTATAAGTACCTAATAAGTAATTGGAAATAAAATTATTAACACTAATAGCAGAAACTTTTCAATATTTCCTTGAATTGGAACAGAACAGGCAACTAAGACCTTTTTGGTACTACACTACTACTTGTAGGACTCTGTGTTCATACTTCTATCTAGTTGATCCTAGGAAACTAGAAACAATGAAATATACTCATGGTACCTATACCTATCTCTTGAGTGATTTGTAATCTCTGAGTAATACTATCAGAGTGATGTCTAAAATGTTATATTGGCGTAGGTACCAAAGCTGTAGTAACAACTAGGTACTGTTGCACAGTAGGTAGTTGCTATTCAATATTATGTGATTGTATTTTGCATCCTTTGTTGCTGTTGGAATACTAACTGGCAATGTACACCATAAGTTTTTTTTTCGTATCCCATCTAGTATTGCCCAAATGTCAAAAATGAAACTACATAAACACGCCATCTATTAGTTCGCTTGGGTAGTCAAAGATAGCTCCGCAGAAACTTAAAACTAGATGTCGTCTCTGGTTCGCGATGATGCGAGAATTTTTGTATTTGGCTTGAAATTGTTGGCTTGCTACTTACGGCTTGCTATATAGCCTTGGAATTCGTTCTGTAATGTTATTTTAAATTGTAGTGTTATGCTGCGTTCTCATCCGCTCGTGCCGCTCTACATTCAACAGGCACGGACGCGAGCGTAAAAACATACTTGCTTGTTGAATGTGCTCGTGCACGTCAACGGCAGCGATGTGTGGTACTGAACCGATCAGTCCAGTTTGCCTAGATTCTCCTTGTTGAGGACAATCTAATACAGCTTGCATTAGATAAATGTATTTTACGTTTTAGAATCTTCGCTCAGAATAATGGCTAAAACCATTTTAATCTGGATGAACTTAGCACTAAACTCTATGGAAGTGATTGTCAATGGTCTAAAAAAATATTTATTGGCAAATTATATTGAGCACTATGGCAACACAGAAATTGCTGCGCGTCCATGTCAAGAAAATCTCATCTGTGCAGCTCAGGATCAATAGAAAATAGAAATGCGGAATCCTCACATAGGATAGTCACATTTTGTATTCGTTCGCGTCGTGTGGTGGCTGTGGGAGCACCGCGAATAACTCGAAGTCCTCAGTTTGCGACGATCGCACACTCGACTGTGGTGAAATTAGAATACATCGGAAAGAGAAATGGCTCAGCCGTCCTTTATCTACGTGTGAAGTGTCGATTCGAAACAAAGTGGTAAAGTGACTGAACTCATCGACACCTTATTATGTAGCGGCGCCGAGGGCATTCCGCTTGGATCGTGTTGACGAGCGAGGATAGTTTTCGGAACGGTGGAGTGATATGCGGAGGCGATGATGTGGTTGTGGGTGTGCGTGGCGGTGGTGGCGGTAGTGGTGGTGACGGTTCGCGCTGAGCAAGTGCTGCTGTTGGACACTACAGCCGAGAATACGCTGGGCTGGACACGCTTCCCGTATGGCGCGCAGGCCAGCACGCCTGGCTGGCTTGAGGAGTCCTACACGAACTTTGAGAAGCAAATTAACTGGCGCTCATACGTTGTCTGCGATGTCGCGCATAACAACGTCAACAACTGGCTCTGGACGCCGTTCATAGAAAGGCGGAATGCCAACAGAATCTACATAGAGATCAAGTTCACTATACGAGATTGTTCTTTGTTTCCTGGAAACGCGCTTAGTTGCAAGGAGACGTTCAGCCTGCTGTACTATGAGTTCGACGTGGCGACGCGCGAACAGCCGCCCTGGGAGCCTGAGAGTTACAAGCTGGTTGGCCGCATCGCTGCTGGAGAGGGTCGCTTCAATACCAACTCTGAAGTGGATATCAACACTGAAGTCAAAAGCATAGCTGTCACAAAAAGAGGTGTGTACTTTGCATTTAGAGATCAAGGAGCTTGTATATCCATACTAGCTGTGAAAGTGTACTACATTACTTGTCCAGAAGTGACAGTTAATTTTGCTAGGTTCCCAGCAACTCCCACTGGCCGAGAAGTTACAGTTATTGAAGAAGCCAATGGCACCTGTGTTGAAAATGCTGAGAAAACTCCTGGTGAACCACCAGTTTACATGTGCAAAGGAGATGGAAAGTGGACGCTGGCAAGAGGTTCATGCAAATGTAAAGCAGGATTTGAACCCGATCATGATAATCAAGTCTGTAATGAGTGTCCCCCAGGAAAGTTTAAATCTCACACAGGTGATGAGCCATGTATTCCTTGTCCTGACTACTCTGAATCAACAGCATTTGCAGCAGCTGAGTGCAAATGTGTCCCAGGATTCTACAGAGCTAAGAAAGATTCTAAAAATATTCCATGTACTCAGCCACCTTCTGCACCTGACAATTTGACAGTCACTTTTGCTGACCAATTTTCTATATCGCTTGCTTGGCAACCTCCTCATCAAACTGGAGGACGAAATGACGTGACTTACAGAGTGCATTGCACTAACTGTGGACCTAGCGTAGAATTCAGACCAGCTGCATCCGGGCTCAACTTCACTAGAGTAACAGTAATTGGCCTAGATCCGGTAACCGAATACAAATTCCAAGTTTTAGCTGAAAATGGTGTGACAGAGTTGACAGGAGAACCAGCGAGAAAAGTTGAAATAACAGCTGTCACAGAAGCTTCAGTGGTGAGTGTTGTTTCTAAACTAAGAGTTTTAAGCGCAGAAAGTGACAAGTTGTCTGTTGCTTGGAACCCGCCGCCGATCGACTTGACCGACCCTGACGATACGATCGAGAGCTACGAAATAAAGTGCTTTCCGAAAGACAATACGGACAAATTGGCGAACGCCACGCTTAAAATCACGAAGGAGCCCCATATTACTATCAACAGTCTTAAAAGAGACACCGAGTATGGTATTAGAGTACGAGCAAAAATGAAGAGGGGATGGGGTGAGTTCAGTGGTATCGTGTACGCGCGTACAAACAACGTGCTCGAGACGTCGTTTGTTAGTGAAGAGGAGGGCGCGCAGGTTAGGTTGGTGGCTGGCGTCATGGTCGCCGTGGTCGTGTTATCCATCGTCGCTATCATAGCCACTGTGCTAGTGCTGCGTGCGCGCGCGGATGATCCTTGCGACAAGAAGCAGCCTAGCGACTGCAACGCGCTCAACTATCGCAACGGTGAGGTGTACACAGGGCCGGAGCGCCCCGCCAAGACTGGCAGCAACGCTACCACGCCCCTGTTCGCCGGAGGCGGCTCCCGCACATACATCGACCCGCATACTTATGAAGACCCCAACCAGGCCATACGTGAGTTCGCACGGGAAATAGACGCATCTTGCATAACTATAGAGGCGATAATCGGCGGTGGCGAGTTCGGAGACGTTTGTCGCGGCAAGCTCAAGCTGCCCACCGGCTGCGGTCAAGAGATCGATGTCGCGATCAAAACACTTAAGGCGGGCTCCACAGAACGCGCGCGTCGTGACTTTCTCGCCGAAGCCTCCATAATGGGTCAGTTCGAACATCCCAACGTGATCTTCCTGCAAGGCGTCGTTACAAAATGCAATCCGATCATGATCATAACCGAATTCATGGAGAACGGCTCCCTGGATACGTTTTTACGCGCTAACGATGGCAAATTTCGTGTGCTGCAGCTGGTGGGCATGCTGCGCGGCATCGCCACCGGCATGCAGTACCTCTCGGAGATGAACTACATCCACCGTGATCTGGCGGCGCGTAACGTGCTCGTCAACTCGCAGCTCGTGTGTAAGATTGCCGACTTCGGTCTGTCGCGCGAGGTCGAGTCCACGGCGGACGGCGCGTACACTACGCGCGGCGGCAAGATCCCGGTCCGGTGGACGGCGCCCGAAGCCATCGCCTTTCGCAAGTTCACTACCGCCAGCGACGTCTGGTCCATGGGCATCGTCTGCTGGGAAGTGATGAGCTTCGGCGAGCGCCCCTACTGGAACTGGAGCAACCAGGACGTGATCAAATCCATCGAGAAGGGCTACCGGCTTCCGGCGCCGATGGAGTGCCCTGAGGCGGTTTACCAGCTAATGCTTGACTGCTGGCAAAAGGAGCGCACGCACCGACCCGCCTTTTCTTCCATCGTAAAGACTCTGGACAAGCTAATCCGCTGCCCAGAAACGCTGCGTAAGATAGCACCCAACCGGTCTGCTGACCCGCTGGCTGGTGACACGCCCGACCTCATTCAGTTCTCGTCTGTGGAGGAGTGGCTGGAGTGCATCAAGATGTCGCGCTATGTGGAGAAGTTCCGTGCGGCTGGCGTCACCGACATGGACGCGGCCGTCGACCTGACCGTGCACCAGCTGGCCTCGCTCGGCGTCACGCTCGTCGGCCATCAGAAGAAGATTATGAATAGCGTGCAGAGCATGCGCGCACAGATCCGCGGCAACGGCCCTTACGGCTTCCTCGTGTGAAGCGTCACGTGCGTGACGTGTGGTGTAGGTAGTGTGGTGCTAGTGCGCACTGATTGTGATCTCGTTCTTGTTGTGAATCAACTAATAACGTGGAAAGACAGAACTACTCAGATGCTGATGAGCATTTGATAACTAGTGATTGAACTAATGAATATAACACGTTTTGTATATTTTTTTAAAGAACTGCCATAGTTTAGCTCTATGTTTAAAAAGAGACATTTTCGTAGATAAGAAAAATGCATCTTTGAATGTGCCGTATATATTTTACTTAATGAATGGTTGCTATTGTTTAGGTTAAGAAGCTTTATATGACGTAATTATTTACTCTTACCTGCATGTGAGAATCCGTCATTCCGGACCCACGTCAAATAATAAGTAAGTAGGTATTATACATATACATCATGGTACAGTCTAAAGAATACTGTCATAGCTGTACAAGAAAACAAGGCAGCAAAATAATTGTCAATGTGTATGCAGCTTCGAATATAGTACTGTTACAAGTCAGCTGGAATCAATGTCCTACCTTATGTGGTTGTCTCAATATAAAATCTAGTATTCAATATGTCCATCCGATATTACAAACTAGGTATGTGATCTACGTTTTTGTTCTGAAACCAAGCAATATTTAAAATCTCTACAAAGTAATTAAAGAGCGTGATTTCACCACAGATATCAATCAATCTGAAAGACTTAGTATATTGTATATTGAACAATTTAGAAATGATTTAACTAAAATTTAATAGAGATGAATAAATCTACTAACTGCCTAGATAAAAGAAGACTTTGCTAAAAACACTTTTAGAGCAAATATATTTTGAATTAGCCAGATTAAGTATTTTTGATTTGTTTTGATACTAAAGTGTTCAAATTTTAATGTAATAGGTATTTACATTTTTATAAATATGCATTTCAAAATAGGTCAGAACACTTTTATAAAAATCTTTTTACAGTCAATAGAAAGAAAATAATGTTATGTTTGTTACAGCTCTGCTGATGCAGAAATGATTACATATTATAATAATATATTTATTTAGTGAAATTGTAGGTAGCTAATTTGCTAAATGTAATCATTTGGAATTTATATATTTTATTTAAAACTATTGAGATCCATTATTTTAGTGATTTAACTATCGAATACTCCTTTGTCCATTGTATTTTTGTGATTTGTTTACTGATATAATTTGTGATGACATATGAAGTAAGTACTTAATTAATTGTAGGCCCGCTACAAATCGTGCATTTACAATATTGCAAATATTTTTGTTCTATTTTTACAAAGCATGTAAATAAGGCTGATGAATAGTTTTGTAAATGTTTTCTTTTTACATTGCTCTTTATTTGTATGTTTGGTAGTGATAAATAAAGTCCATTATAAAGCTCTAATCACAGCTACACATATTGATAACTCCTCTAATATGTGATTTGATCTAACGTTTGGAGACAACATACATTCAAGCTGGACCCATGCTCGGAGGACGAATGTCGTCTCATTGTGAGACCGAGAGCGACCGGAGCATCTGGGAAGTCGGTCCATATGACGTGTCTTTTTACTTCGTCTACAAGTTTACCATAGTCAAAGTCAATCCAAAACGGCCTTTCCAAACTTACGCCGCTGAAACTACCAAGCATTGTAAAATATTTCGAGAGCTGTTAGCTTTAGTTTTTTTATGTAATTATTCTTACATTGCGAACAATTTAGTATTAGGAATATTGCCAATATTAATTATAAGAGCTTTTAACTTCTGGCTTATGTACGTACCACCAAGTTAACGGAATGCAATCAACATAGGGTTATGATAATTTTTAACTAGGTACTTATGTAGCAATTTTGTTGTCCTATTTGCTCAAATCGGCAGAATGATCATTAAAACCTTTACCCGACTGTGCATATAGCTTTTAAACCAACGTTATAGGCAGCAATGTAACATTTGCCTTGGCTATTTAAAGTTACAATAATTAAACTGTAACTTTAAATTGCCCAGGCAGGCATAGCCTGTTCAAAATGTCGGATCGACACCATTTTGTCTGATTGCAATGATTCACATATTCCAGTTTCATAAAATTTGTTTTTCACGTTTTATCGAAGTCCAAGCCATAATATTAAGTATGCACAATCGGGTTCTAAGCAGTACCTACCTACCAACTTAGTCACAATGAACTTGAAACAAAGGTCAACGTTTTGCTCCGAAGTGCACAAAATAAACAAAACATGCTATCTTATGAAATTATATATGAATAGACGTAAAAAATACTTTGACAAAACATGTGAAATTATCAGTTGTTATTATAAATTTACTAGCAATATATTTTAAATGTATTTAGTCTTGAAACTGTTCAAATGTGGATTTGAAACACACTGACAGGTGACCTAAGTCAATAATTTTTGAAACAGTTGGTATTCTTTTTCTTTAAATAATAATTCATTAAGTACCTGCCACTTTAAACAGATGAAAGTAAATTAATAGTGGCAAATTAAAAACATGCTGAAACCAACATTTCAGTTTGTGCAAATCAATATTTCAAACATAAATCAGGAAAATGATCCTCAAAATGTCAAATCTGATATTCTGTGAGTGCCTTTTTATTTTCAATCGGTATATTTATGAAAGTCTTGAAAGTGAGTAAGCCAGGGCAAACTGTCTTAATAGTACCTAATATATTGTGAACATCTTATCATTTAACTGCCTTGCTCATGGTGCACCTACGTGATGCAATTTGGACAAGTATCGATCCTGCGAGCATTTGAATGTGATAAAAAATATTGAACACGCTAAATAATTACACAATAATAATAAACTGTATTCAGTTAAAACGCTGGAATGATACTCTTACCAAGAAATGTATGAACTATTAACTTACTCCTAGTTCATAATTCGGTCCATGCATTGTTTTTGCTTTAATCTCAATGCTGACGACGCGCGACGCCGGTATTAAGAACGGGGAGGCTATATTTATTTTATTGCGTAGGCTTAGCTTACTCTTGCCTGAAGTATTGTACCTATAATAACTGATCTTTCAATGTTTAAAATAATTGTAAATATCTATTTGGAATGTTCCATAGCTATAGATACTTAAATATAAAATTTTATTTTGAAAATTTTCTGTCATCGTTGTACTGTTTCAAAGACTTGTCTTCTACGTAAACTAATGGTAATATATTTTCTGTCTATGTCTACTCTATACTATCGCGTTAGTGTGTAAAGTTTATTACTGCTTCATTGCCCATGCGCATTGTTATGTCGTTAAATTGTTTTTGTCACAATAGATAATATGTCAACGACCAGAGCAATATACTTTCCTGGTACGTAGGTAACTAAAATTTTATTTAAACCGTTATGATTTCGTAAATTACTTAATTTTCAGTTGTTTCTGCGTTAGCTTCTGTATTGATTTTGTATTTTAAAATTGGCTGATTTTCGCATTATTGGAGTTATTCATCTCACGACATAACGTCACACAATATTGTTATTTTTTACCGAGATTTGTAGTAGTATTTCTATGTACTGTAGGTACTTACTCTATCAGTCTATTAGTAGGTATATCTGCAATAATAATTATTGCAGTTTACAATAAACTACAACTGTGGCCTAAATTAATCATTGAACACCAAAATAGTACCTACTTTAGATATAACATTCGTTTTAACAGAACAGAGGATAGTACTAAAGTATACAATTTATCGTCGCTCTTCAAATGTATAAAATAGAAGTCAAGAGTAGGTATAACTCCAACACGAATTTAAATTATAAGAAAACAAAGCAATACAAATACAATAATTAACTCTGTATTTCAATAATTTTCAAGTTGAAATCAAAATGAACACCAATTTATTCATAAAAATGTCATTAAAAATTATGATACTTTTTTTATAAAATTTGCTAGACATAAAAGTATTTACTAAGATTTTTGATACGTGTTAGGCGAGTATGATCATGTAATATACATAGATATAAAGAAAAATATATGTCCATATTTCCGTAAAGTTTAAATTCTATGGGTACATGAGTTTCTCGCGTTATCAGTAGGTATTAGTACTACGCCATAGTAACGTAGATTGGGGATTTACAAGGTTCGATTTTAGGACCGTGGTTTATTACCTTCTATGTTTTCAACTCATGTTAGTGCAAAACGATCAGGAAACGTACATCCTCCTGGAAATAGGTACGCACTAAGTAATAGACATTCCTCTGATAGATCCGTCTTAGAAACCTGATACGGCAAGGAAATAGAGTATACTCGTATATAAGCGCTGCCTCCTAGCGAAAGGTACCCGAAGCATTACTTCCGTGCATTAGTGAAATGGCAATGTTCTACGTAGGTAGTGAATCTGGCATAGGTACGCTATCTCGGCCGATATGTGTACAGTGCTGCAGTGTAGGCACCTAATAGATAAGACTTCGTTTGATCTTTCATTTTATGTCTGTGTCTTAACGATATCGCTTATCGATTAACTAATTTTTATGAGATCATGATAGTTTTCCAATGACATCAGAAACCGTGAAATTAGACCGATTTCAATGTAAATTTGATTTTGTAAAGAAATTACGATTGTTATTTAATTCGATGCAGAATCCCAGCTCGGAGATTGTCTTGAGCACAAGTAGGTGATTTTGAATGAAACATCTTGCGCCGTCACGCGACCTACAATCCCGAAATGTGATATTTATTGTACCGATTGTAGAGCCATTTTTAATTAAACGCAACTTTAGTTTTAAGCTTATGCAAGTCGATGTACTTATAGGTGTAATACTTTACAATTGATAGTAGGTACTGTAGTATTAACACCAATCATAGCCTAAATAAATGTATGAAGTACATAGAGTGATGATAGATTTTATTTATAAGAATTTTCATTTACACATAGAGCGGTAGGGGCGCGCTACACTAACCGACATACCTACGGACGCCTAGGACGAGTGCCGGAACGCCCCGTGCCAAATAGGTACAAGAGATAGTTTAACATTAGACCGTTTAAAACCTTTATTTCGTATTGGTTTAGATAAAGTCGATGGAAATGTAAGCTTGGCTATAATTTATGTACTTATTAAACTATTGATATTTATTTCATGGGTTTTTATTTATCACCTACAAACTCTTCCTTCTCCATGTCATATTAGGTAGGTAGGTATTTTTTAAATAGGTAACTACGTTACTTTGAGGTACCTATCTTTTGAGCATTGATAATCTCTGATGGGGTACCTACAGTAAGTTCTATAGCATTCTCCAAAACACTTCCAATGCGAGGCTTCCAACTTGACGCAAACTCGAATGGTTTCAAAGTGTTTTACCCATCTTTACGTGCGATCAGTACCCTAGGTCATAATACATGCAAATACATTTTAAACTAAATAATACCTACTATTATTTTAGGCACTACTTATAAAGCCACAACTAGCTCGCGGGCCTAAATCAAAATAAGCCGGTTTATTGTCATTTATGTTATCAATTCAACACTAACCTAGCTTGGTTATATGCTTAACTATAGGTGAGATTTAAATAATACAGTCTAAAATCTAAGGAGTAGGAAAGTGTGAAAAAGTAATCAACCTATTCCGAGTAGGTAGGTAGTAGGTGCCTGACAAAAACTGAAGTGCGGAATTCAGCAGCCGCAATACGATGTTCAAAAGAGTAGTTTCTGTAAAGGATACGAAAAACGAGACCTACTTAGTTCTGAATAGCAAGTGTGAATGGACCGCAAAGCTGAGACACTGGCTCAACTCATTGCGAGCAAGAGTACCTACCTACCTGATAGTAGGTATGGATATGAATATCACAACTTGACAACTCTATGACGGACGGCTTCAGCGCGACTAATTGCTTCATCTACGATAATGGTGAGTTGAAATCAGATGGTAAGTTTTCCTGAGTTTTATTTTTAGGTAAGTGAGCTTCCAAAGTCAAGATTACCATTAATTATTTAGGTAAGTAGGAACCTACAATAGCTTTCGGGCACGCCATCATCACATAAAGTTGGTAGCTACCTTTGTCTACCTCTACCTGTCCTATATAAAACATCCCTTATAAGTACCTATCTAATCACCTACCTACCTACCTAACAAATTTTCTTAAATCTTGATGATGAGTAACTTTTTAGGTAGGTAGGTACTTCTTCATCTGTGCTTATATCGATAATGTAATATTGAATAGTAGGTACTAGATACCAAAAATAGATTCGTTTGATTTTTTTATTTTATTTCACATGCAAAGATTTAATTATATTTAGGTATTGAACCTTACCTCCCTAGGTACGTTAAAACTTATTTAAAATTACATTGCTTAAGTATTTAAAGTATTTCCACGTTGTGGTTGGAGTCCGACATACTTACCTAGGTACATAGGCAAACCAAGGAATCCTACTAGCGGCGCGTTGCAGTTATATAAATGGTAAAGGTATAACTGTTATTTCAATTGGTATTTTTAAGGGAGGTAATTGTAGGTACTTATCATAATTATTAATAGGTTGAGTTATTTAGGTTACCTGCCTAGGTAGGTATGTAAGTTAACTTTAGGTACTAAACTGTTGCACATGTCGACAACTAGCGACATCCACAGACCAGTCATTTGGGCAGTGATAAGATCAAACTCTTAAAATCAAATGTTAGAAGGTTGTGATTCTAATATCGACGACGAGGTACTTAGGTAAGTACCTAGTATGTGTATGTGTGTTATTTAGTATGTGTAGGTACCTACTTTAAAAAGAAGTAATATTGATAACGCTTTGCTGCACAGTCTAACGCGCAACGAACTGTAGGTAAGCTACCAACTACGACCACTAGGGGGGGAGGCGGGGCAATTTACCTATAGCGTGGCTTTTTTCCCCAAGCTTTCCAAATCTAGTTAGCCAAATGCCGTGCACTTTAATACCGTTCTGAATTATTTATTTGTAGACTACGGCCCTGCCCTGTAGTTTCCTGAGAACTGTTCTGTCGTTAATAAGTGAGATCCAATCACGTAGGTATCGGTGCAAGCAGCGGCTTGGATAGGTTGCATGTGTTAGAATATTATAGATATTCTAATGTATACTGGTCTATAATAATAATAATAATAATAATAATTTTATTTTGTAGTTTAGAAGGTGGATCTGTGAGATACTGGATGGGAGTCTACCTGATTCTCCCTGCCCACACGTGGCTGAGGTTGTCCACACGCGAGAGCAATCAAGGAGTGGGTATTCTGGGCTTGAAGTAATTAAAACACCAGCGTCGATTGTCCCTGTTTATTACATACAATAAACCAGGCCACAATACAATTCCAACAGTAATAATATTACTAATTAACATTAAATGGTTTCTGCATCGACTTACACCTCAGGGGTTCACAGAAAGAAGAGAGAAAGAGCTAGCATACAATCTATCGTAAAAGGAATGTGACACTGACACTTCCTGACAGCTAGCTAGGTGTAGTCTGTTCTACTTATATTGATATTGCATAGATTATATAAACACATTTCAACACTACCCCTTAATCCATACAATATCATGTCATCACAATAACACAATCAAAGAAATAAATTTAGGTACCTACTCTAGAGCTCTACATCAAATAAACACAAGTGCTCTACAACTCTATATAACAAATTGTCTAAGGCTCTATAGCTCTACAATTTATTACAATTAAATACAGTGGTAAGTACCTGTTCTACCTATATAACAAAGTCAATATCTAGTCAACAACTTATTTACATAGATAGTCATCAAATATGAATCATCAATATATTAATACAATAATTCATGACATAGTACAAACTTATACATTTATTTACCTATATTACTATGTCAGACTTTTACATTCATATCTATTACAAACTTATTATGTTTCACAGCACTTAGTGGTTTTGTAAGAACATCCGCTGTCATACAATCAGTCTGTAGGTACTTTACTGATACAGAATCATTTTGAACAAAGTCTTTTACAAAATGGTACCTTATGTCTATATGCTTAGTACGTTTATGGCAATATTCTGCCACTTGCAACAATTTTTGAGCAGACTGGTTATCATTGAAAATTGTTACACTACACTGCTTCAGTCTGATTTCATACAAAAAGTTTCTTATGAAGCAGATGTCTTTACATACATCAGTTATTGCTAAATATTCAGCTTCAGTACTAGAAAGTGCTACACACCGTTGTTTACGTGACTCCCAATTAATAACATTGTTACCCAGTTTTACAATAAACCCAGTGTATGACCGTCTATCATTGGGATCATTGGCCCAATCAGCATCTGCAAAAGCAGTTAAACTCAATTGACTCCCCTTATAAAAATATAAAGAATAGTTAATTGTACCTGCTAAATAACGCAAAACCCTTTTAGCTGCCTGCCAATGAGATACATCAAAACAGTTGTTAAACTGGCTTAACTGACTACAAGCAAATGAGATGTCTGGTCTAGTACATACAGACAAATACATAAGACATCCCATGAGCTGCCTATAGTTATACTGCTCATCACTTAAGCTAGTTTCACCCTTAACTAGCTTACAATTGGTAGGCATAGGAGTTTTTACAACTTTACAATTTTCCATACCAAAGCGATTCAACAATCTCTTTATATACTCAGATTGATTTATTTTCATTATTCCCTTTGCCTGGTCTCTTTCAATATTAATTCCCAAACAACTTTTCAAACTTCCCAAGTTTCTTACATTGAAATTATCTTCAAGCAAAGGAAATATTTCATTACATTTAGTACTGTAAAATACATAAAAGTCATCAACATACAAAGCTACTATAGTTATATGCTTATCACATCTTTTTATGTACACACAAGGTTCACATTTACTTTGCATATAACCCTTACTTGACAATAAATTATGTACCTTATTATTCCAAATTCTACTGGCCCGCTTGAGGCCATATATTCCTTTTAACAATAAACAAACCTTGTTACAGTCATCATCGTTAAATCCTGGAGGCTGCTCCATATATATAGTTTCCTGAAGGTCACCGTTTAAAAATGCAGTAGTTACATCAATATGATCAATATTTAGATTAAATTCTGTAGCTAATGAAAATAATATTCTCATAGTACTGTGACGCACAACAGGGGAGAAAGTATCATTATAATCTAACCCTTTCACTTGAGTAAAACCCCTGGCAACCAAACGTGCTTTGAATTTATCAAAATTACCATTTGCATCATATTTTGCCTTATAAATCCATTTACATTTTACAACATTTTCATTAGATGGCCTATCAACTAATTTCCATACATTGTTAGAAATCAGTGCATCATATTCACTTTGCATTGCAGCCTGCCATTCATACCTATCAGGAGAATTTACTGCTTCCTTGTAGGATTGAGGTTCAGCAAATGGAATATCATGTGCAGTCAAAGAGAAATCTGTTTCGTAGTCATTGTACTTTACCGGCAACCTGGACCTTGTACTACGCACGGGACGCTGACTCGTAGCTACCGGGGGTGAACGATCACCTCCGCCCTCAACTGATGCCTCGTGGGAAGGCGTCACACGCAGCTCGTGGACGCCGCACACTGGCGACGCAGCAGGGACACCCTCGTCCTCGCTACCTGTGCAGTACTCTTCATCCGAACCTGAAAAAATCATTGTGTCACCTGTAATTTCTCTTGATACAGACTGTTCATCTGAACCTACATTCTGACTAACAATAGTAACACTATCATTCATGGAATTAGAATTACTAATATTAATATCACAGAGACTTTCACTTGCTCGATTCATTATATTATTATTAAAATTCAAACTATCCATCCCATTATAAAATTCATAATAAATACATTCATTATCATTAGTATTGTCTATGTCATTGAAATCCTTACTAAATCTATTTTCAATAAATGCTACATTTCTGGACAATACAACTTTCGTAGGAACTGATGGGTCCAACAACCTATACCCTTTAGAAGTCTCAGAGTACCCAACAAATATATACCTTTTGCTTTTAGGGTCTAACTTACGACGTTTCTGCTCAGGTACTAGAGAGTATGCTACACAACCAAAAATATGGAGGTGACTAAGATCTGGTTTAGATCCGGTCCAAATCTCCTCTGGCGTACTTCCTGAAAGAGCAGAAGTAGGGCACCGGTTTTTTAGATAAATTGCTGTCATAACCGCCTCACCCCAATAGCGCCTACAGAGACCAGCACCTCTCAGCATACACCGAGCCTTCTCGAAAAGAGTCCTGTTAAGGCGTTCACTGACGCCATTCTGGCTAGGGCAGTATGGTACGGACGTCTGGTGAATAATTCCTTGCTGTTTCAAATATTTAGAAAAACGATTATTACAATATTCACCACCCCCATCAGACCGTAGAACCTTAACTGGTAACCCCACTTGTTTCTCAACAAGATTTTTAAAATTAACAAAATGAGACATTACCTCAGACTTGTGCTTCATCAAATACCCAAAGGTCTTCCTGGTGTAGTCATCAGTAAACGTTACCAAGTACTTCGCACCACCCCAGCTGCTCTCAGGTAACGGCCCACATACATCAGAATGTATCAACTCGAGGGACTGGGTAGCCCGCTTTGCCTTTCCAACCGGAAACTGCTTGGCAGCCATCTTTCCCTCCAAACATGGTACACACTCCTTCAGATCCTGTACATTGTCAGTCTGAAACAGAACACCAGTTGCACCACCATTCTTTAAAGTACACTAACCTTGTGAACTAATGTGACCAAGCCTCTTGTGCCAAATATCAACAGGCACAAATTGAGCAGCAACCTGTGCACTCTCTGCCTCTTGTCTATCACACAGGAGAGTAGAATGCACCCTTTGCGAATACCTACTAGATAGACACACCCCCAAATGAATCCGAAACAGACCATTTACCATTATAGCACTTAAAATTGGGTTACCAGAAACTTTACTGCTCTTATCGTGAACAAAACATCCCTTATCATTAAATAATACGGTGTAACCTTTATGCGTAAGACAGCTGACAGACAGTAGATTATGAGACAGTTTAGGAACATACAAAACATCTACAAGTTTTCTTACCACATTTCCAGCCTTAATGTGAATAGTTCCTTTACCTAAACATTCTAACTTCTCATCATTTGCGATACTAATAACATTGTTACAGTCTTTGAGGTCTGTAAAGAAACTTTTACTGTTGCACATATGAGCGGAGCACCCCGAGTCCACCAACCAACCATCTTGCGATTTGACCATAAACGCTGTTGCTACAAGCGATGAATCTTCTGGTTTCGCCTTGTCCTTCTTCAACTTGAAACATTTAGATTTAATGTGACCAGCCTTTTTGCAATAATGGCAGATAATTTTACTCTGTTCTTTCCTGCCTCTTGATACATAAGCAGTTTCATTGCCATTCAAATTGTTTTTTCTATATTCCTCTTGTATCAATCTTGCTCGAACAAGCTCACTAGACAAAGTGTTGGTAATACATGCTGTTTCCAAGTTAGAAACCAGCGCGTCGAACTCCTGGGGAAGACCACTGAGGAGTAATTCTGCCACCTCAGCATCCTCAATATTTTTTCCTATGTCCGCAAGTTGCTGCACACGTGTCATGATTCCATTGACATAATCAGTCATTGACGTGAATTGACCATACTCAGTATGATGCAGCTGACGCAACAATAGCACACGCCTGTACAAGCCCTTGTCCTCAAAGGTATTGGCAAGCTTTTGCCACGCGTCCTTTGCCTTGACGCAGTGCCTCACATGTTGGTAACACGCCGCCTTTACACTTAGGCATATACGTGCCAGAGCCCTCCGATCTCGCATTAAATCCGTCACACTGTCCGCATTCTCGATGCACTCCCAAAGCCCTTCAAGGGTCAAAACCATTTTCATCTGGAATTTCCATGTATTGTAATTGCTGACGCCATCAAGTTTTTCTATATGTATGCCTCCGCCGAGCGAGGACATTGCTCCACTGGCACTAGGCACCAAAACTCCAACTTCAGTAGACACGGTATCTTCCATGACGGCCACGTGCACACACGTGCACAATGTGCGCACTTAGATCGCCAAAATTTTACCACAACCATCCAAGTCACAGTATCAGTAGTGCCTGGGACCCGTAACCTGTAGTTTAGAAGGTGGATCTGTGAGATACTGGATGGGAGTCTACCTGATTCTCCCTGCCCACACGTGGCTGAGGTTGTCCACACGCGAGAGCAATCAAGGAGTGGGTATTCTGGGCTTGAAGTAATTAAAACACCAGCGTCGATTGTCCCTGTTTATTACATACAATAAACCAGGCCACAATACAATTCCAACAGTAATAATATTACTAATTAACATTAAATGGTTTCTGCATCGACTTACACCTCAGGGGTTCACAGAAAGAAGAGAGAAAGAGCTAGCATACAATCTATCGTAAAAGGAATGTGACACTGACACTTCCTGACAGCTAGCTAGGTGTAGTCTGTTCTACTTATATTGATATTGCATAGATTATATAAACACATTTCAACATATTTCAGACTTTTCATAATACACAAGAGATAATTACATAGTCCATAGAAAATAACACAAATACAACAAAATACACAATACAGTTACATAGGTCAAGACATATGCGCCATATGCGCTCTTGTCCAGTACTCCATAAAGAGGCATTCTGTGTCCAGCCGCTCTCCAATGAGGCGTAGGTAGCTGTTGGAGCTATCGCGCACCCGCCGCATCAGGGACGCAGATCTTTTGCGCATGATCGCCGCGAAGCCGTCTACCTGTGCGTCGGTAAACATTCCTGATGCGCTGCAGAAGCGCGGTAGCCCCATCAGCACCCTAAACGCATTATTATACTGGATGCGCAGAGCATCCCATGACTTTTTTGTATGCTTGACCCAAAGGCAACACGTATAGAACGACTGGCAGTATGCTCTTAATAGTGTCGTTTTGACTTGCTCTGTGCAACGTGCAAACCTACGGGCCAGTATATTCGCTCTAATGGATAACACTCTGCGCTCCCTCTCCATGTCCTTGTCATCTGTGAGATCATCGGTGACCCAGTGGCCCAGATACTTAAAGCAGGCTACTTTCTTTAGCTCGTTGCCGTTCAACTTAACTGACGGAATGGTGTTATAAGTTTTAGAGCCTGCTTTAAAAACCATAAATACACTTTTGTCTGCATTATATCTGAGCCCATGAGTCTCCGCATATCTCTCACAGATCCCCAGTAGTTTTCGGAGGGCACTAATTGATGGGCTCAGCAGCACCATAAATAGGGGTAGGAATTAGGCTTGTTTCGAATATCAGTATCTGCCTGCACGACAGCGGGCGCACTCTGTTGCACCTACCTTAACTACGGTGATGGTCTTTGTGCGAATTTTTTGCTTGGCTACTTTTGAACTTCGAGAAATTAATTTAGCATCGTGGATTAAAACAGGATGATCTTTGCAATGCCAATAATTTGGCAATTTTAGGTAAATACAAATTTGTTAGCACCCGATAGCCCCACGACATCGTTAAGATCAAAATAGTTCTTCTTGGAAACTTATAGAGGAGGCCTATGTCCAGCAGAGGACTTCTACAGGCTGTTGATGATGATGATGATGATGATGATTAAATCAAATCTGTATTCTGTTTTAATCATTGGTTATAATTATAATTATCAAAACCGAATAAGTACTTAAGTAAGTATAAGATGTACCGAATCCGAAATACAGCTAATTACATGAGTACGTGTAGGTTTATGTAAGAAACGTAGGTATGTACTGTACATGTCATTACTATGTAGGTATATACCGGATGTAATAAGACTACTTCCGTAGTCTGCGTCTTGAAACTGCGCATTCAGACCATGATTCTGATTACAAAAAAAATAAAAAACGTATGTCCGTTTTTTCCGTGTTTTCAACATCCACATCGACAATGCACCATCTAATTAGGTATCTACTAAAATAATCGTACCAATTACTATAAATGTATATGTCTGTCAGCCATGTGGTACACCATAAGCCTTGTAGATTTACATTACACGTTCCTGGAGTATTCGGAAGTGGTCTTATTACACCCGGTAGGTATATCATGTCCATATTGAGTTTTATATAATACTACTCACAAAACTATGCTTTTAGTAGGAATGTAAACCTTTTATGGGTAAGTTTAGTAATCTTTGTGACTTCCATTAATACCTATTTATCTATTTCAGATATGAAAAAGCTGGAGCATCTATTAACAAATGTGCGGTTTTCGTAAAAGTGGGAAACATTTTATAGGTAAGTTTCATTTCGAAGAACTCAACAGTTCTGTATTTATTCAATCCCAAGTTACGTTTCATCTCGTTCTACCCAAATTTAGTTGTTATAAGTTGTATTAACAGCACTGTTTGTAATGAGTTATTGGATAAGTTGTAAGAGGACTATAATGAAAGGATATGGAGTGGAATACTGAATGAAAGAAATTGTATGAAAAGTGTAAAAGAATCAGGTTTTTTATGACTTCCTTAAATAGTGAAAATGAATAAACTTAGACATCTACTTTCGAATTTTATCCAGTAAAAAGTATTTTATTAAATCAAGGAAATTATAACTTTTAAACGTGTCGGTGTGATGGAACGATTGGATTTTGCCCACTTCGTTGGGCGGTAAACTGAAGTAGTACTCGGTATCGCCATGCGGCCGTTCGCAGTTTCGCCCGCGTGTCAGTTTTTTCCCGTTCCTGTTATTTTTTCGAGATAAAAAGTAGCCTAAGATACTCCTTGTTGCATCAGCTATCTGCCAGTGAAAGTCCCGTCGAAATCGGTCCCGCCGTTCTAGAGATTACCCGGAACAAACAGACAGACAAAAATTAAAAAAAATGCTATTTTGGTATATGTATCGCATAATATACATTCATATGCATGTTGTAAAAAGCGGTTATTTGAATATTACAAACAGACACTTCAATTTTATTTATTTGTATAGATTTTCATTCGGATTTCGGCTCCCGCACCGAACGGACGTGCTGGGGAACCCCTGTCAGTTTATTTTCTGAATTTTTGAGAGCTTTGACGCGATTGGACAGTTTCACAAATTTCAATTCCTTGTTCTTCCTGCACATCTTGGACGTCAGGCCCCTCCCAACGACGATTCCAGAGCGGGACAGCTGCTTTTTTGTGAATCGTGAATGAGTAACGCCCTGTCGCTGCAAGCTGTGAGTGAACACTTTTTGCTTTTTCTCTCGGATTTGAACCAGCGACCGTCTGCACTCAAGTCCGATACACTCCTAACTAAGCTACAGAACTGGTGAGCGGCCGCGTCGAAATTCAACCTCACAACGAAAATAGAGTGCTACGTGACTGCCTACGCACACCTCAATACTGCTACGCGCTACGAGTTAGCTACGGGCTCACTGCTACGACGGGCTCACTGCTACGCGACGTTTCGCTTGCTTATATTATTGCTGATTATTGCTTTACAAAATTCAACCATATTATACCACCATACGAACACTTTCTGTATTTACGGCATGACGCACTTATTAAGAACCCCGCCAAGGCCGCTAAGCGAAGCAGTCTCACAGCCGGAGCTGTCTCGTACCCCAGATATGATGGATCTTGAAACGAATGTACGTAAGAGAAAGTGTCCTAATCCTGATATTGGACATCTTAGCGCATCTCCGGCAACAAGCCCCGAAAATAATTTTCTGTCTATGCAACAGATGTTTAACAATGTGCAACAGATGTTCTTGGACCTGAAATCAAGCCAAGACGTTCAGTTTTCCCAAATTAAGCAGAATATTGGCTCGCTTAAGCAGCAAAATGATGAATTACTTTTGTCTAACTCGGAAATTAAAAAATCTATAGCAAAGATCACACAGGAGCAAACTGAGATAAAACTCCGCGTTGAAAAGTTAGAAGAAAAGGAAGGCAACTCAAAAGAATATGTCCAGGGTCTGGAGCACCAGGTGGAAGTAGTAGAGAGAAAACTGAGGGAAACTAGCATTGAGATTAGCAATTTACCCACAGAAAGCAATGAACAAATGCTAACCGCAATAGCACAAATTCACAAAACTTTAGAAGTCGAATACGACGCAAGAGATCTGCGCAGTGCCTATCGCCTGCCTACCAAACCTAATTTACCGAAGCCGATAATTGTTGAGTACACATCTCTTCATAAAAAAAACGAGTTTCTACAGGCCTTCAAAAAATACTGTGTGGCCAATAAAAGTAAAAAAGTATGGACCGGAGGAGATGGTGACGAAAGAAACATCTACATCAACGAGGTACTAACTAAAAAGGGAAAACACTTACACTATCTTGCACGGACACTGATAAAGAATAGTGAATGGAAGTTTTGTTGGACTGTCGGTGGGAAAATCTTTATCAGGAAAGAAGAAGGACAGCCTGCCGTGGAGATCAAAAGTACAGACCAAATATCTTCCCTGTACAAGATAACGAACCAAGCAGATTGACTAGGAAAACAAAATTGTATTCGTTTCCCAAGTAGTATCCTATCAAACTGCGTCCTTTTCGTTTTTCTTCTATTGCGCAGCCTATTTCTACTAGTTTCTAATTTTCGCATTTTTATATTAAGTTGTTTTTACACTGTATTCCATTTTAAAATAGTTCATGATAAAAACACAAATCAATCAATACAATTTACATATGTTGCAAATGCTGCAATGGTGACGTACACTATACAAAACAAACATAACACAAACACTTCACAAATAATAAACATCTATACTCATCTCACTTATACAACGGGCCCTAGAATGGTGGGTACACGCCAACTGCAATCAATGACATCCTCATTTCTATTTACTCAAATACATCCCACTAGTGCTTCTATAGCTAAAAGGGATGCTCAAGAATTCGCTCAAGATGACTGATATCATAGAAATATACAGTGATATTGATGCAGTTGGGGTCTCACCCTCTTTTAGTTGCCCACCAGATGATTGCCTCAACTTTATAAACAAAAATAAAAAATCTTTCAAAATACTTCAATTTAATATTCGTAGTATAAGCTATAACTTTCATGCATTTCTACCTCTACTTGCCATGATTAAAATAGAATGTGACATTATTGTTCTCACAGAGTGCTGGCTGTCTAAAATGGCCAATCTTCCGACTCTTCCGGGTTTTGTGTCCTATTCAACAAATAACAATACTAATCAAAATGATGGAGTAGTTGTCTACGTCAGAGATAGTATTCCCTGCAATGTAACAGAGCCGGAGCTTCATGACGGAACATGCCTCATCTGCCGCATTGGCAAGCTTACGGCAGTAGTAGCAATCTACAGATCACCATCCTACAAAAATACTGACAGATTCATCACAAGTCTAAGTGGCATCCTCCAGTCATTGGCCAATGTCAGAGATATAGTTATAGCGGGAGACTTGAATATCGATATCAAAACTAATACCAATGACCCATGCAAACGAGACGAATTGTTGAATATGATTGCTCTTCATGGTTTACTTCCTACGCACTATCTACCCACCCGACTAGATAGCCAAAAATGTATAGACCACTTACTACTAAAGTCTAACCGTGAATCGGTCACTCTCGTTTTAAAATTCTTTCTTACAGACCATTGCCCGATTCTTTTTTGTCTTTATAAAAATCTAGAAATAGATCAATTGAGCCCCAGTCGTACAATAGTAGACTACAAAGCCGTAACACGAGAGCTTAATATGACTGATTTTTCATATATCATGCTTTTAACAAATACTAACGAAGCTGTAAATATACTTATATATCAAATAAAGTCAATCATTGAACATCATACCAAATATATCACTGTAAGAAAGCAAAAAATACTAAAACCATGGATCACCCCCGGGCTTCTTCGTTGCATCCGCCACAGAGATAGACTGCACATTAAGGTTCGTAAGGATAACAATCCAGCTCTAAAGGTCACTTACAATCGGTACCGTAACTTTCTTAATAATTTGCTTAAAAAACTTAAGCGTGAACACGAACAAATCGAACTCCTTAAAGCCAAAAAGAATCCTAAGCAGACATGGAAAATCATTAAAAGTATTATCAATACAAAGAATAGAAGTCCTTCTCCCCGTGAACTCTTAAAACTAGATCCTGACCCTATAAAATCAGTTAGTAAGGTCAATCAGTTCTTTTCTAGCATTGGCTCGACTCTCGCTGATAAAATTCAGTGTCATACTACGGCGTACGCGCCCTTAGTCTTACATCTAACAGGATCAAACTCATTTGCGATATATCCAACCGATGAGTCTGAAGTGGATAATATCATTCTCAATCTTCGCAGTGACTGCGCTGTGGGATGGGACGGTATTCCCACAAGGATCTTGAAACTAGCCAGGCAAGTATTAGTTCCGCTAGTCACACACATATCTAATATAGCATTAGCAAACGGAGACTTCCCCGATGCATTCAAAAAAGCCTTAGTACATCCTATATACAAATCAGGTGACAAAGACAGTGTTAATAATTATCGCCCAATTTCGATTTTGCCTTCGCTGTCTAAAGTATTAGAAAAAATCATATGCAAAAGACTCACTAACTATCTCGACAAGTATAAACTTATTTCTGACAACCAATTTGGATTTAGGATAGGTAAATCGACAGAAGACGCAGTTGTAAGCTTGGTCAGTGAAATAGCCCGAAATTTAGACATAAAAAAAAAGGTCCTTGCTGTCTTTCTGGACCTATCCAAAGCGTTCGACACTGTTTCTGTCCCACTGCTACTTAATAAACTGTCACGCATAGGTATTAGGGGTTTGGCCCTGGACATGTTTAGTAGTTATTTGACAAATCGCAAACAGTCCGTAAAACTGGATTGCTACACTAGCGAAGAAATGTCTCTAGAATATGGCGTACCGCAGGGTAGTATCCTAGGCCCTACCCTATTCCAAATATATATTAATGAACTTTGCGATCTCCCTCTAGCCAACTGTCAAATATTTTGCTATGCTGATGACACTGTCGTATTAGTTCATGGGGAAAACTGGGAGGAGACTAAACAGATGGCAGAAAAGGCCATCACAACAATTATGACTTGGCTTGACAGTAACTTGCTTACTCTTAACGTGGACAAAACGAAATACATGACTTTTTCACTTACATCAGCCGGTCAACCATCAAGAACTAACTTTCATCTTAAGGGACATAAGTGCTTAAACCCGACAGATAACTGTACCTGCCCTGCTCTCACTAGAACAGAAAGCTTTAAATATCTCGGCGTATTCATCGATCAATTGTTAAACTGGTCAGTTCACGTTGAAAGCTTGACATCTCGCACACGAAAGCTTATATATATCTTTAAGAATCTCAGGTCTTCTGCAAACCTCCAAACGCTGAAATTGGTATACTCAGCTCTAAGCGAATCATTGCTTAGATACTGTATTGTATCATGGGGAGGTTGCCCTAAGATGAGAATGCTGCAACTGGAGAGAGCGCAGAGAGTAGTTCTTAAGGTCATGCTTAAGAAACCATATCGTTATCCCACCACATCTTTGTATACTGACGCTAAATTTCTCACAGTAAGGCAGCTATTCGTGCTTCAAACAATTTTGCGCATCCATTCATCTATACCGTATGACCCTTACTTGAAAGACAAAAAACGCCGATGTGATCGCGTCTGCGTAATTGAGAAGCACAGAACAACTACTTATAGCCGTTTCTTCCCCATTATTGCACCCCAAATGTACAATCGCATAAATGGAATTTTAGAGATCTATGATCTTAATAAACACACAATAAAAACAAGTCTTACTGCGTGGCTCTTACAACTAAACTACAAAAACACTGAAGATTTTTTAATATTTAACAATTAACAGTATTAAACTCAGTAAACACACTTATTCATAACCTCCTGTTTTCAGTTTCTTCTATTTTAAATTTATCATCTCATATAAAATGAAAACAAGTTGAGTTAAATGTTATATGCTTACTTCGTTGGTATTATGCAATACGTTAGTAGTATATAATTTATCTGGATTAATTTATTTTTGTAGAGATAGGTTCAAATTTCATACTAACTTCCTTTCAAACAATTACTAGGTTAAAGTTGAGATAACAAGCATCCATATAAACACACCCCCCCCCCTCTTACACCCATACCCCCTCATACACCCACACCCCCTCACTCCCTCACTCTCACACAATACACTGACCAACCTTCACACTACACCTCACTCACATACGTCACATAACTACGTACAAACCTTTGGCAGCATATAAGAAATATTTTCGGAAACTCATAATTTGGTAAAAGTTAATTGGTAACTCTTAGAATTATATACGTACTTAGGTATAAACTTAAAAAGGCACGTTCAGAGTAATATATTTTAGTTAATAAGTGTGCCGAATCCGAATCACACTAAAAGTCTTTGCATCGCGACAGCGAGGGCTGGGTCGATTTGGGAATCCGTCCCCTGAAATACAGTTTATAACTAGTTCAGGGGCTGGTATATTCCGACTCTACTCTTCCTCGCAGTCGCGGATGCAAACATTACTTAGGTACTTATAAGTATAAGTTTAGGTTAGGCTATTTTATTATAACGGTTGTCTGGAAGACATCGCTACCCGCGATAAGTCCGCCGATTGCAGGACAAATCCTTTTGTACTTTATTTTATATTTTATTGTATTAATTATAAGCCTTGTCCTCAATAAAGTTATTATTATTATTATTATTATTATTTATTTATTTCCAAACTTATCTAGTTAAAACCGAAATCCGGTAACCGGAAAACGAAAAAGATACAGAATCAGAGGGCGGAATCTAAGTTTTTTACGTTTTCCGGATAACGGATTACGGTTTGCGAAATGGAGATATGATAAACGCCCCTGGCGGTCTATGGTGGTACAAGCGTATCTCCATACAAAAAGTTCGAGCTCGCAAACCGAAATCCGTTAAGTATCCAAAAAACGTAAAAACTCAGAATCCGCCTGCTGATTCCTCATCCTATCTTATGCACTTTCAACACTAACGCAATAAATATGTATAAAACAATAAGAATCGTTTATTGTAAAACTGTTCTATGCGTAGTTTTATCTACAATAAAATCTGTAAACACTTCCAACAGCCTGCCCATTTCAGACGTACCTACAACATAGCGATATCAGTTGATTAAATAATCAACAGTAGGTTATAAAAATAATCTGTTTCTTTAATCGCCACATTTATGTGAAAGTGTGGTAGGTACCCATAGGTGTACACTACATAGGTAGACCTATTAAGTACCATTTATAGCTATAGCATTGAGGTGAGTAGGTATTTACAATTGTCCGAACCAGGTAGGTAGGTACCTACCTATTCTTTAACATTGCAGTGAACCTCATTAATACGGCATTTTTAGTGTTCCGTACCCAAAGGGTAAAACGGGACCCTTACTAAGAATCCGCTGTCCGTCTGTTACCAGGCCTGAACCGTGTAGATCTATGTTGATGATGAACCGTGATAGTTAGAGTTTATTCTATGGTTAGAGTTAAATTTACACATACCTATGATGTATTTTTGTGATAGTAATAGTTAAAGTGGTGGTTATCTTTTGATAGCTTTTATAAGACCATTACCTAATCTGCGCGTCCTTGCCCCTGTGTCCGTCACCCGTCTCTCAAAGGGTTTTATGCATTCACTGCTCATGTAGGCAGTACTTAGGTAGGTATGCGTTTATTTAATTAGGTATTTCGTTTAGTTTTGAATTGCACGACGACGACGTCAACATGTTTTTTGCCGGTTCATTTGAAGTAGAGTGGTCTCGCATTGAGCGAGGGAGGGGAAGGCACGCTTGTTAGGCGAGCGGGATCACGAGCTTCAAGTACCACTAACTACCTACCTAGGTATGCTTGCCTGCCTACCATCTACGGCGTAGCGTAGGTCCTACGTTATACAAGTACTTATGTAGGCCATCTAACTACAGACTCACTCGGGTGGTACCTACCTTGTGCGCTTTACAATTCAAAAGCAAAGTGCCGGGATCCAGGCATTGTTATACCCCACCTAATGGCACAATAGATAAAATGCTGATAAATAAATTGCAGAAATTACCCAGCTGATGTTAGTTTGGTTAGCTTTTGAGAAAATGTAGTCTACAAAAATCTGCAGTAGCATAAAATATATTGATGAAAATAATAATAAAATAATAGATATACCTACTATCTATTACTACTATCTACTAACTATTTACCTAGCCTAAGTCTAAAAACATGTAAATACTCACAGGGTGGAACTAACCTCCACAACACAGGTTTTTACCTAGGGTGGAGAATAGTGTTTAACCACATCAGTCAACGTGTGTATTCAATTTTGCATCCACTTTTTCATTATAAGTACCTATTTAATTAAGAATAAGTTGGTAGGTACTCTATGTCACATGTATCCTACTTTATAAGTATCTGAATAGGTAAATAAATAAATTAGATAGTAGTAGGCTAGGTGAGTAGGTCAAGTACTTAGATAGATATACGAAATGTATAAAAAATGTAGTTCACTTTATTCTGAGAAATCATTTTTTGTAAATATTCAGCGATCAGCTGAGACACACTGGTACGGGGTCAGAGACCACTCGTTTTACGATTCTGTCTTAGTAGGCACATAAACAGAAGCCACTTTTCCCAGATTTAATATTAAAAATTAAAAAGATAATTTAAACATTTTTTTCTATATAGTTTATTATTTTTCCTATTTAGTTATATTTGCTATTCTATGCTTCAGTCTGCAGAAGTACCATATTTTTCTACCGAGCAAATTTTATCCATATCCCCGCGTTCCGCATGGAGACATACTTTTGTAATAAAATATATTGGTGGGACATTTCACACAGCAGTGCCGTCCATTAGAAAAGTTACTAAGTTGGTACGCACTCACTCTAGGTTCCTAATATAAATAAATAGATAAATATTTGTGGACATGTTTATACAACACCATCTAGCCCCAAACTAAGCAAGATTGGACTATGGAAATATATATAATTAGAGTAGTAGCCCTCATTCAGAAGTAATTAATAATGTAGGTACCTATATCTTATCATAACACAAGCTCTGCTTAGCTTGGGGCTAGTTGGTGCTGTGTGGATTGTCCTGCATTGTTATTAATATTATTCTTTACTAGATATCTACTTGTATCAAATAAATACTTACCTAGGACAAGGTTTCAAAAATAGGCGGCGTCAAAGCGCAGCTGCGTCAGATAGGTTTCACGTTTCATTCACCCACTTGACCGACAGTTTTCAATTTGCACGGCTGCGGCTTGCTGTTACCCAGTTTTCCTCGAATTGGGGGCACAAAATGTTTTGATTCAAAAAAGTGCACCTCTACTGTACCTGTGACGCAAAATAGTTGGCCCTCGAAACACTTTTTGCACAAAATAGAAAGCCGGTTCGCCGATGATTATGCTTAGATGATTCGAGGTGTTATCCGGTGGAGGCTTATTCATAATCATCATTCAGTATTTTTTTTATAAAAAAAATTTGGGAAAACTGGCTTAAGACCCACCTGATTTGAAATGGTCACCGTCGCCCATTGACACCGAAAATGAAGGTGGCGTTGTCGGTGTCGTTGCTTTCCCTGAAAGACCTCTCTAATTTCATTTCTGCTGGGCACAAAAACAGATGGTCACAGTTTTAGGTGATTCTAAAACCGTTAGTGTGTTTAGTCCTACTTAAGGCTTCATGTAGTGATAGAGACATCGGTTCAGCTGGGTTACTTGCATAGCCCGTTCACCAACCTTATCCACAGGAAAGACGAAGCCAACAGTAAGTGCCAGCGGAGATTACTCAGCCTTGTTTCCCAGGATGTTTTCTGAACGCACAAAATAGAACCTGTGATAGAGTAGTATCTAAGTTAAGTTAGCCTATTACTAACTGAAGTGAATAAATAAAACAAAAAATGTATAAATACTATTTTATTAAAACTTAGTGTCACAATATAATTTATGGCGGTTTACAAGAAAAATTGAAATAAATGCTGATATAAAAATAATTTTCGAAATATAATATTGAGGAACTTATAAGATTCATCAATAGTCAAAATATCTTTTGTTATACACAGCCAAGATCACTAAGGCATGGTTAGAGTACCTAGACCTACTTATAATAGGTGAGAATGCAGCTAGTTGTGCGATTCACGATATCATATTTATACTTATTTAAATAATACAAAAATAAAATGAAGAACTTAGGACCTCCAGAAGCTCACGATCACACTAGTGCCTTACTACCTAAGGTACTCAATACGCACCTAAATATGTACTAAAAACCATTTGCTTAGAATTATTTGCTTATAATTATTTGCTATGCGTTATTTGCTACTATAAATTAAAGTCTTACAGAAAAATAAGTAAACCTTTCTCACCAATTTTAAAGAAATGTGCTTGCAATAAATAAGAAATGAATAATAAATAAATAAATAAAATAAATAAATAATAATAATGCTGGACGATCCACACAGCATCATCTAGCCCCAAGCTGAGCAGAGCTTGTGTTATGGGTACTAGACGACTGATATACTTAATACAATATTAAATTACTTACATAGATATTTTTTATTATACATAGAAAATACCCAGAACACCCGGAATAAATATTTGCAGATCGTACAAACATTTATCCCAGGGCGGGAATCAAACCCGCAACCTCTGCGTCGCAGGCGGACATTCGCCCGCCGCGCCACATCGGTCGTCAATTCAGAATTTATAGTGCTTCTATTGTAGTATTGGTTAAATGGTATACAGTTATTCTCCGCTTCGCTTATTCAATAAGGTTTGGAACGTTCATTCAGTAAAGAGCTTTGTTTACGCGATATTTCGAGTTCGAGTTCGAGTTTGTTGGTTTGGTGAGCACCAAGAGTTTAAGTCTCCCAATCCTTCTTTGAAAATTAACCACCTGATTTTGTCTTGTACCCATTAATAAATTTTATAAAATAAATAAATAGCAGCACGACTTTAATCCCCAAGCACAGTAGCTATCCCCTCTGATCCCTACGGATTGAATACATTAGCCGCACTAAACACATTTAGTTTAGACGTCATCGTAATTTTGTTTTTTCCATAGAACCGTATACTCGTACTTATATTCTAGCGTAGCTCAAATAAATACTCGTCAGAATACGACAGGCAGGACAGGGGGACACGGGGACAGGGGGACAGGCGCGGGGGGCTGGCAGGCACGCGGTGGTGCGCCGAAACAATAGAATTAATTGGTTCTGTTCGATTCGAAGCAAACATTTTCTGAATTGCTAGAACGCGCAAGAGTTTGATTCCACTCGTTATTCAGTTCGATTAAATGAAACAAAGGCACGTGTTCGAATGTTCAGATTGATTGTTCAACTTGAACATTCAATATTTGTAAATGCTTATACCATTTCAAAACTATAGCAACCTCCACGAGGTACACTTATTTTACCTAGACTCAAATCGATGTTACCCTTAGTATCTATACTATAGCTAAGTACTTCTTTTATCTTTTAGTTGGACTGTGTAATATTATTTATTAAATAGATATTTTATTATAAATAATAATCAATTTTAATGAAATATTTCCGTTTCCATATCCTGGCAGCCTTCTATCTAGCAGCAGTAATAACATTACAATAGGTATTCATCTCTAGTAGTAGTACAGTTCAACAAGAGGTTGGTGGCCTGATGTTAGCTATTGGTGATCACGATCAGCAGTTGGTCATTTACGCACAAAAGGCTAACGTCAGACCCGGTTACATTCGTAACTGTTCAACTGTAACTCAATTTAAATATAATATTTAACTAATATTCTCTATAAATACAAATAACAAATTTGCTGTTTGCTTGACAAAATCGACACACTAACATGTGTTAGAGACAACGTTAACTTATTAGAATATATATATGATTGTGATAGCTTCATTTGACAAGCCTCAAAAGTATATACTTACATAGATGGGGTCTAGCACGAAAAAAGCATTTGTGGCTTAAGCGTATGTATTGACATTTGAATTGCAATGTGTGGCACCGTCAACCGACCGAAGAGAATTTAGAGACATTAATTGTTGCGCTGCGAGCATGGCAATCTTGAGAAAGGAAAGTTTCTACTTGTCCCAAGACATGAGTCTACAACGCAGAGCATCACGTGTATATTTTTTCTATCTCGGATAGAGATCTTGCTTCTGAAATTATCCTCATGTGGGAAGAGTTTGGGGCACGCGCACTGTAATTTGGATGTCGGTACAATACGTTTACATCAAAATGCCAAATTTATTCGTGTTAGGCTCAGGCTATCGATAATTACAAGATATTGCTAGTTTCCCAACAAAACCCAAGTTCACCGTCCATAACTTTGTTTCCGTACAGTCGCCGCTTAAGATGCTTGCACTTCATAATCTTCAAAATTCCATCACTTCGAATTTACACTCGGTAAATTTTGTAATTACTTTTAAATACCTCTACCAGGTATTTAGTAAGCCCGATCAATGTAATGTTTCATCGAACTGACACGAGTTAAAAACACCAATTTTTGAAAATTATAAAGTGTTACCATTCTTGCTGGCGACTATGCAACATAAACAGCGTTATTAAATTACTTACAAATTATTGATATTTAATTACACAGGTGATTTAATATTTAAACAGCGCTTACAATTTTATAACTAGCCTTGTCACCGTTTACAAGTACAGTAATTACGTACGTTAAGTACGACCATACGTTTATTTTTCGCGGGAAACCAAACTTAGGTAGGCGTTATAACAGCAATAAAATGTAGGTATACATTATCAGCATGTTACTTAAAAGTCAATACAATATTTTATAAGTACTTATTTCTTTCTACCTAAGTTTATATAAATATTGATGATGTATACCTAAGTAATCTATCAATACATGTATACTATTCACATAATATATTAATACGAATATATCTTTTTTAGACATGTTTGGCAGTTCAGCAAGGCTTAATACATATGTTCTATTAATGCAATAATGAAGCTGTATATATTATACTAGTTACCTATATTATATATTTACTTAGTAAGGTATTTAGGTTGTACTATAACAATGTTCATAGTATGTTTCATAAACAAGTCTTATGATCAAAAATTGATCTAGTGGTTCGTCTGTAAACTATGTATACATATAATACTATGTCAGAACCAGCAGGTCTACTCTTGAAAACGATAAACGAAGTTTCGTATTGTCGCTTGCGTGGCATGTCAGGCAGCGACAACTTCACTGTGCAATGGGTTACCGAGGCCCCGCAGTGTAACTTAAAACGATAACGCGATACTTCCTATATCGTGTTCAAAAGTACACCTGTAGTACTGAGATATCGCGATGCGATGTAGGCTACATATAACTATTATTTGTACACAAGAATTACTTAATCTCTGTTAAGACCGTTAGACGCCTCTCTAAATTCTATAAATAATTATGGAGTAGGTACACCTGTGTGGTGGAATGTATTATTGTAGAGCAGTGGAAACGCGTAAAGCTATTTTCATACAAAATTCAACCCCTTGTTGTACTCGTATGGGGGTTGAATTTCGGAAGTTCCGTTGTTAGTACACCTCTTCGCACCAAGACAAACCTACCCTGATAAATACATATCTACGACGACCAGCTGTTTCTATTACGTGGGTCGCGACAAGTACTCTTTCAGTTATATTCTGTTATTAACTCATTAAACCAAAGCATAAATACGAAGCTGGCAGCCACGACAATCTTTTTACCAATTCAAAAAATGTATAAAAATTGGAGTGCAGCTTACAATTCACGAAAATCACGTCCTCCCCTTCTCTGAATCACTCTTGGTGTAGATATGTGAACCGACGTGGCATCTCATCTATTCATGGTTCATAGGAAGGAACAAAAGTAGCCTCACGCGTTGGATTTTTTTATTTTTAATATTTTTATTTGGGGCGGTTTAAAATTCGGGTCGGAGACTTTATTGACCAGTTTTAGTAGCAAACGTTTTACTCTATTGTATAGATATAATATTATTTTTACAATATTGTTTTTCCTTATTATTTTATGTTTCCTCTAGCTTTTACGTCTGTTTTCGGTTGTTATACTTATTTTTTAAGTATTTTCGTCTATAATATTGTAGTGTCGAGTGTGGCTATATCCTGTGTGTGTCTGCTCTGCTCAATCGTGCGCGTCAAACAGAGATAGGAAAATAAGTCTGTGTAATACTCATTTTAAAAAGTTCTGTGCTAGCGGGTGAAGACACAATTCGATAGGAAAAACCAGTTTGTTGACCGAAGTTCCATGATCGCACGCCACTACCGATAATTTTCTATAAGCTAATTTTGTCTCGATATATAATATATTTAAAAGAGAAGCCGTGCCATCATATCAATTTATAATACAATTACTACCCGATCCCCGAACCGAGAGAAAACTAAGTTTCAGTCCACCCCCGTAGTTTATAATAAACTCCACCCCCTCCCGATACCTATGAGGTGATAGGCTAACATACCTGTATTAGAGATGGGCCGAAGCGACGGTCGATCGAACACTGTGTCCAACGCAACTTTCATTACACGTTAACTTTTCGATATCCGCTTTCGCCAAAGCTTTACATCGTTGTTATGAATTCAGGAGATCTCCTGCTGGGTTATGACGAGCAATGCAACGTTTGACACGAGATATAGGTTTATTGTCATAATCCCCACTAAGCTGTCCCCACCAGTAGTGGGAATTATAACAATCTTCAAAAAATTGTTGGCGTTTCCCCACTATCGTGTTTAATCCTGGCTGGTGGGGATTATGTTTGCACATTTCAGTTTTCTGTCATCTCTAAGAAGCAACATAGTTTTTGCATTTTAATTGTTTTTCTAGTGTTTTAAGTTCTGGTGTGTAATTTAGGTGGTATTTTATCCAACACTAGTGGTCCACGAGACAACGAGTAGACAAAATTGTGTCGCGGTGCACATCTTAACCCGGTTAGTGCATCCCATTAGTTGCCATTCACGACATCCATCCATGGGTGGGAATTACCCTTCTATTAAGCCAGGACCAATGCACATACAAATAGCGGTACTCGAGGTAAAGTAATTCAACTGAACATGAGCTGCAGAAAACATACAATATGCTAATCATGCTGGTAAAACTGCGAAGGTTTAAACATTTTCAAGAGGTATATATAGCAAACGGATAATTATTTACTTGGTTACAGCGACGAGTGAGTGCCTTTGAAAGCAGTAGGTACCTGCGTGAAGGCAACATTTACAGTGGGTGCACAGCGAAGCCGGGAGCGAAATGAAATAAGACAAAAATGTTGGTTTTCTCTCCAGGCGACGCGACGCGACACGACACGACACGACACGACACGACACGACGCGACGCGACACGACGCGACATGACGTGACGCTTGGACACGCTTTTTGCAGTCTCTTTGTTTGTCCCATGACATCGCCTCAAACAAACGACCGACAACCGTTTCAAAGTTAATTATAAGAAAGTGCACTCTAATAATAAGAGTGGTATTTGTACCGCAATATTCAGTATTACATTATGGGCTAAATCTTGAAAGCATTATTAATACTCCTTTATATATACTGATGAATCGTGCTTCTTCTTCTTTATTTTTGTAGACGAAATACTACGGAGATTCTATAGATAGAAGCGATTGTCAATGTCTGCGTGTTCGGTGATTCATTTTATCAAATGATTATTATGTTATGTATTATACTTAGTTTATATTAGCAGATATTTTTAATAAGGTGTGCATTTATTTGCTTAACTTGGCTACCAAGACTTTTAAAGGTCGTATCAAACGTTCAATTTGGTCGTGTGAAATTATTGATCTGCATAAGACGAGGTCATGATCATAGTAATGAGAAAAAATACGGCATAGTAGATGGTTCCCCCGATGCTAACCGGTTGTGTAGCTACACTAGGTATATGATGTAGGTTCGGTACCTACTAGCGTAGTGCCTACTATTATTTATTCTGTGGTACTGCATCAACTTAAATCTCTAAAATCTTGCCTAATGCCAAACTATATCAAGTTATCTATAAACGTAAGTACTAACACCGAAGTGAGCTCATACTGCTCAGATAATATTTGTAAACATTATGTACGCTATTTTCCGGAAACCTAATAGCACGATAGCAGCAGGGCCGTAACAAGGGAATGAACTTCGAACGAAACTATATGCTCAGGCCAAATATGCCAAATAGGCCAAAAATACTCGTATGTATCGAGCCGATATCAGAGTTAAACTGCTGTATGTAATCTTGTAGGCGCGGCACGGTAGACATCTCCTTAGATCCGTTATCTGTACCTCTGTCTAATATTATGTATGAGTAGGTACTAAGTAAGAGATCGGACGGGACGGGGTACCTACTGTGCTTGGCGATTCAATTCGTGATTTTTTTATATTATTTAAAAATATTCACGTAGCATAAACGTTTCAAAATGATCTTGGCGACATGATTGAATAAATAAATATTTACAAACATATCACACGACACCATCTAGCCCCAAACTAAGCCAAGCTTGTACTATAAACTAGACCACTGATGGAATACTTATATCCTTTCTTTTGTACATAAATGCTTTGCCTTTGGTCAAAGGTGTATAAAGCAGCGCTACCGCATGTCATAATCCATGCACGTGGTGGAGTAGAACATGCTGATACAGTTTTAACCTCACAAGCACCATACTAATTGCGCCACTTTTTATTTAGTAATTATATTTGTGGACATTTTATAAGGCATCATCTAGCCCAAACTAAGCCAAAGTGTACTATGGGAAGCAGACGACTGATAGAATACTTTATAAACCTTTTTTTTTTGTAATAACATCCTTATAATACAATTTAACACCCAGACAGAGAACCAACACAAAGTTCATCGCACAAAGGTTTGTCCACGGTGGAGATCGAACACACAACCTACAGCACAGAAGGCAGAGCTACTACTGACTGAGTTGAGAGGACAGTCGTATTGGTATAATGTATTTAGTTTATTAATCTCGGCATATCAATCTCATTATGAACCCCCTGACTAGGTCTCTGTCCTCACAGGAGAGACTACTCTGCGTGCGTGTTTAAATACCAAATTGTTGATAAAACGCTTTTTTACTACCTTGGTTATTAATGAACGATGGCGTCATTTCATTTTAGTGTCCAAGCATTCGGCATTGATCGATTGAGAAGCATTTGATTAAATACCAGGTGGAAGCGAGCACAATTCATGACTAGATATTTTACAAAAATATGTTTCCCACTAATCAAAGTTCCTTCCCGCTTAATATTTTCATATACCTTATAACGGGTGTAGTAAGACTATTACATAATTATTATGATTCTAAATACATAAAAAAAATTAAAAACGCGACACTTTTTGCGTGTTGTTTCCGTGTTTTTAGCATAAATATCGACAATACATCATAAAATAAACAAGTACAAATTATCTTATTTAGAAACTACAAACAACTAAAAACCTCAATCTAAAGGAAATCGCGATAATTTGACCGGTGCGTTGTACGGTTGTTGTCGCCTCACCACCGCGCGGTTGTTGACCGCTGTACGGAATACATCGTTGGTTGATAAATAGGAGCAAAATAATAATATCTCTAAATGTATTTGACTGTCAGTCAAGTGGTATTCTATAAGACCTTTGTTCTTGTTGGTTGTACTCGTAGGTAACTTTACAACTTAGTGGAGTATTCGGAATTTTGAGATTAATCTCTTTCACTCGTACTTATTCGTCTATTCAGCGGAGCTAAAGAAAAATTTTTGCCAAATAAAAAAAGAGTTCTTGATAGAACAAACTTTCACTACGAAAACTTCATTGATATTAAAAAAAAAAGTAAATTAAGCCTAAATAATTTTTTACTACTTTAATAAAATTTTAAACGATGTGACGGGGATAGGTAAGTACTTTTTTTTTAGGTACTTAAACGTTTGAAGTCAAATATTAATTAATGATATAACATGACGATTATACTAAAAAGAACCTAGAAATGCAAGGAATATCAAACTCTCGTTGGTTCCACGTACCTCTCTCCTTTATGTTTCTTGTTTCATAATGATTAATTAATTAAAGATAAAGTATTCTTTTTGTTGTGAAGTTTAAACCGTTGAAGGTTTTTGATGTCATAAGTTGATAATTTTCACGAGCGAACGAGAACGAGAACCACACGACCCGGCCGGGCCGCGGCCCTACACCGCCCTTTTACATCGCCGATGAACGTCTGTGAAAAAGGCATTCTTTGTTTACATAATTTTTTTCGCTCGGATGAATAAATAGACTATAGTTAACCTAAGTCCGACTTGGTTTGGTAAAACGCGGCGGGCGGCTTCTTTTTTCTTTACATCACAAAATGTAATTTTACTGGTATGCATAAATATTGGTGACTGTCGTCGAGAATTTTGCAAAATGTCTTGCACTTAAAATTTAAATCCGTTTTGGGTTTAAATCGATAATTTTTACTGATATATTTACATAGTAAACTATCCGAATCAGCAAGTTGTAATGGGCAGGCCATATAGCTCGTAAAAACGAGAACCGCGGGGGATCAACGCGTTCTACGAACGGGAGGACGAAGCGTAGAACGCTCTTCTACCCGACGCGCGACGACCGACGTTAATAAGATTGCGGGAAGTCGATGGATGGAAAAGACTCAAAATCGTTATTAGAAGCGTATACGGGAGGCCTATGGTCAGCAGTGGAACTGTACAGGCTGATGATGATGACGTAGTACATAAATGAAATGATTTACGGTGAGTCCATTTTATAATAAAATCCACACTTCTTAAAAACAATGTAAATTTAAAAGTTGCGTGCTCAGCTCACTCATGCTGTTGGCTTGCATTTTGCATTGTCTCGCTGCGACGTTCGCGTTGCTCCCTAAATGATAATACTATTCATTATGCCTCATTAGCACGACGCGCGACGCGCGACGATGTACTAGTGTATATGTCACCGGAACATATCAAAATCCGCAAGTTTATAAATTTCCTAGGAAATTTATAAACCTTCGTAGGATTCTAAGCGAGAGATAAATTGTATTATTTTACGCCCACATTTTCGCAAATTTATCAATTTGCGACGTCTCGTGGTAAATTTATAAACTAACGGATATCCATTCGTAAGATTCTAAACGGTTCGACCAATCACAGAAGAGCTTTTGATTTTACGCTTCTTTAAAATATGGAAAATAACACACTGCTCTCTGATTGGTCAATGTTGACAGTGGCAATGCTTGTGTCCATAGACTTAGGTACAATCAGACTTGCCAAACTATAAATTTATCACTTTCGATTACCTACCTAACAGCGCCAGAAATAAAATTGCATGATCTACCTATACTAAGGTACAAATTGACTCTTTAGTTGCATCTTTTGCACTCGCTTTCTAGGGCAGATCCGACTCGGATAAGTTAGGTTATGTTAGAACATTAAAAAAACGCGCGAGGCGAGCGAGCGGAGCAAGCGTGCTGCGGCAGCAGCCGCCAAAGCGCCAGGAATAAAACTGCATGATCTACCTATACTAAGGTACAACTTGACTCTTTAGTTGTGTCTTTTGCACTGGCTTTTTAGGGCGGATCTGACTCGGAAGGAGAAAAAACACGTGACTTATTCAACCAATCAGAGCGCACATGGCGTTTGGTTATTGCTTACTTATCATTTTACGCGTGAGTTAGGTAAGTTTATCAATTTGCGAAAATGTGGGCGTAAAATAATACAATTTATCTCTCGTTTAGAATCCTACGAAGGTTTATAAATTTCCTAGGAAATTTATAAGCTTGCGGATTTTGATATTTTCCGTTGACATATACATCCTTCAGTAATTTGACAAAATGTCAGTCATATTCAAAAATGCAACTTCCATTCTTATTCTGACTTAGTGTTGCGAAAAGTTTTATTAATTTACTCATTAGCGCTAGTGGCTCATCAGTCCACTAGAATCACTCAACATTGAAAAAAACCTTAATTAGCCATCTTTGTTATTTTTTTACCCGATGGAATGACGATATTGTTAAAATTGCGGGGAGGCTCTTCGTACTTCTTAGAAACGTATGGGGGAGGCCCGTGTGGCCCGTGGCCTGCGGCCCGCGCCCAGTTATGGACTTCGTTCAGCTCATCATAACAATCATGTAAACGCACTTCTTTAGCGGTTATCATAACTCTCATTCTTATATCACGTGATGTGCTTGTGTCCATCCTCCTTCAATATCTACATGGGTGTAATATATACAAAGTTTGAAGTTTTAAAGTTTGGAATAATATTTTTCACAAATTCTTATTTTGTCTGTTTTTAAATAAATATATTTACATACTTATTTAAAAATAGACAAAATAAGATTATTTTTAGAAATGGAAGGTTCTTTATTTCTATAAAGAACCTTGTATACCTACATATCTATACATCTTATAAGATTCTTTGTCCGGACTGGCATATAGACAACGCCAGCCTAAACAACTGGTAACAAAGACTTTACATTTTTAAAGTAGTTATATTTGTCTTAGTGCCTAAAGATGTAAGTAAGAAAGGAATTCTTAAAATTCAACCCCCAAACAGGGTATATGAAAACAAGTTTACGCTGATGTAGTCTCGAGGGTTTGCACTAGTTTATAATAATAATAATAATGCTGGCCAATCCAAACAGCATCATCTAGCCCCATGTGTTATGGGTACTAGATGACTGATATACTTAAATAATATTAAGTATTATTCATCACACAATACATTAAAATGTCCCAAAAACTTAAAATTTAGGTGTGATTACCCTATTTTTAAGGCACTTTTCCTATTGGGTTGATATTTTGTTCTTATTTCAGAGTATTCCATCATTATCCTACAATAAGGTAAAACAATTTTTTTTATAACATTAACGTACATTATTTTATACAAATATGGAACTATATAACATGGTAGTATAGTTGGTGATATTTTCATTTGCGAATATTATTTGTCATAAACTCATACGTCTTACGTTTATATATTTAGATTCATATTTTCAAACTATATTTGACCATAAACAAATACTATATAGCACACATTTCAAATGTATCATCATCTTCCTGCCCTTATTCTACTTTATGTAGGGTCGGCACATGTTCTTTTCTTCCACTCCCCTCTGTCAGCCGTCATATCTGTACTCACTCCTTTCTTAAGCCATCTTTCACATAGTTCATCCATCTTTTCTTTGGTATACCTCTACGCACATATCCATCCACATTAATACTCATTACTCCTCCTCATGCCCCCGAAATGTTTACGAAGTATGTCTCGCATTCCCATTGATGTTTTTGAGCTTTTTTTTTTAATCTTTATTTTTCTGTTTACGAAGACGTTGAAGATGTTGTACACGAGTTTAAGGTTTTCTTGTAGGTTCACCATTTAATTTTCAATTTATTGTTTGTTGAAAATAGAGATTTCAACGAACAGAAAGCATACCAACTCTTTGAAACAAGCTGATATTTTGACGGGTGAATTTTCGATTGAAAGTCAGCACCCTGACTTCTTTTGAAATCTTCGATTATTAAGTCAAAATAAGATGAAAAAAGAAATATTTCAAATCAAATAAATTACAGTGTATTTAGGACATAAAAAGATAAGTTTTCATCAAACGTCGTGAAAAAATTTTTTTTTTTTAAAGAAAAACCTGGTTCAGAAAACTTGGTTTTTTGAATTTTTCACATAAATTTTGAGGTTATGTGAAAAAAGTGTGCATACAAAAGTTGTAGATCTTTTTATTACCTACAACTTTGCCATCTAACTTTTGGCAAAGCTGAGGGTAGTCAAAAGTTTGCCTATACCTCGCCTCGCGACATGTCCGCAATCCCATTCAAATAAATAAAAAAGTAGCTTGCTGAAATCCGGGACAAACTCGGACCAACTACATGACAAAAAGTAGAACTGACGCAGATGCGAGTAGTGGGATTTCGAGATTGGGTATCCCCCCCCCTTGAGCGGGTTGAGTTTAGATCATCTGAACCGGTCCGTTTGACATTACCTCCAACCTTAACTATTACTTCTTTGACGCTAATAACCCTATTTGAAGTTTGTCTACAGTTTCGGGATCACATAATGAGACCTACGTGTTATAGTTTCCCAGCAGAATATCAACCACCGCAAGCACGACGCACCCCTCTATCAATCGGCAATCGATCAAATTTTCCAATAATTGCTACTTCACCAGCCATAGCGAGAGAGCAATCTTCCGTCCAATTCATTTCCATTCAGATTGGAATTCAACAGTTGACATTTTATCACACAAATTGGTCGACACCTAAATTGGTTTTCGATTAAAATGAAAACTAAAATGGAACACGGAAAAGGGTAATTGACAGCGATTTTAACCTGAAACAGAGCCGGAGTGTTTTCAATTATTCTTTTGGATAGATATTGTCAAGGCGTATAAATTACTAAATACGTATTAATTAATGTTTGTGGTGGTCTGGTGGTATGTGTCTACAAGTATGTATATATGTCCATCAACCCGCACCAAGCACTTTGCCTCAGTTGCTTCTGTTGGTTCTGTTGGTAGGTAGTAGCGCTACCTTCTGTTCGGTTTCGGTTTCTTGCCGGTTCTTCTAGGCTTGTTCGCGAGGAACTGGCGCTTAGATTCACCTAGATTTAAGACGTTTCAAGATAATCCCTGCGGATATTACTGAATAAATTATTTTTTACTTTGACTATGACCTTCCACGCTTCACTTGAACAATGATGGAATGTTCAAGCTACATTTAAACATTCCATTCCCACCGAGAAAAAACATTTGTTCGATGAACAGAGATGTTTGTTCTGTTTGCGTGCTGTATTATAATGAACCTGTTTAAAAAAAAAAAAAAACAAAAAAATTAGTTTTTTTTCTAGCCTATTTCGTCCTACTGCTGGATTAATATAAAATTTAAAATAAATGAGCATCTTCTTTTTTATTACATTTCCTGTTGCTCTATTTATATAATCCGCTACTTAGCATTCACCAGACTCAAGGAGGTTTTCTGATCGAATATTATACGGCGAAAACTGTTTTATTCTCATTTATCAATATAGTTGGCAACCCTAGCTGAGAAAGCCGACAATTTGTTAATGTTTATGAGTTTTGAACAATGATGGAATGTTCAAGCTACGCTAGAACATACGCTTGTATGTATAAAATGTGTATGCATATAGACGTACGCCAGCGTAATAGCATCAGGTATCAACATCAGAACATCTACACTTACTCCCATTTGTTACCCACACTTTGCTCAAATACACAAACTATTATATACACGTTCTTCTGTGAAATCTGAGGCATAGCACGAACAAGTAAATAGATGAACATTTTGTAAATAAATGTATAAGTATGACATTGTGCGTTATCGATAATTCAATTGCGAAGTAATTCTGGGGGCCGCGCATTATAACTCGGATGTCGATGTATTAGTGACAAATAGTTCAAGCTTGGCTTTCTTGACTCCAAAGAATCCCCACACAGTGATACACGCACTGACTTTCTCATGTACACACTACACACCCACCCCGTCATTCTCTCCCGCACATACACATTTTTATGCAGCAAGCTGTTGCTAATCGAGAAGCATGGCTAACATGTCAAAATAGATGGAGCTCGCGTATCGGCTACTTTTTATTCAGCTACAGCTCAGCGCTATGAAAGCCGCGAGCGCGTGCACGTTTATAGCACTTAGCTTTGGAAAGCGTGGAATTGGAAGGACGTTGATGAAAGCTTTTACTTAGACAACGCTATGTGATGTTGTGTAAGATTTAACTTTGTATACCTACCTTGGTAGTAAGTCCTGGATAATATTAGCGGCCTTATATATCCAATAGAAATGTAAAAATATTTATCTAAATACATAAAATCTTAAGTTTATTAACACAGCGGTTTTTATGTTAAAGGCACAAGACTTGATCCTGGTGTGATTTTAGTATAACATGCGGTTTTCTCACTAGGCTCGTGAGGACGTTTATTTATAGTAGCGCTCACTGCTTGTGTACAACAATAACGTTTAACGCGTTATATCAGATTTTTGTAACACAACATCAGCAAAATAATTATTACATTACATCTAAAGTAAACACTAAAGTGTTGCTTAGTTGTTGTATTGTTACACCTTATGTTGAATTGTTTGCCACATAACATGGCGGCATTCATACTCTTGCCACCTGCCGGATTACCATAAAAGCAACATTTTTACTGCTGCTGCCAGTAGATGGCGGTACGATCACTCTGGCTTGGCTTGTTGGTGTTTAGCTTCGGTTCTGTGTTGATAGATGGAACTACTGATGGTATAACATTTTTTTTTTACAATTTAGTACGAAAGGTAGGCTTTGAGTGCGTCAAGTTGAAAAGTGATTTTTTGTATGGAGACACGATAAGCTCCATTTTCGGGCGTGATTGTATTCGTTTGAACATTGTATTTCTTTTATAAATGGAGGTATTTTTAGGGTTCCGTACCGTTATGATAGTTGAAATTTTTACTATAGATACGGAACCCTTCGTGCGCGAGTCCGACACGCACTTGACCGGTTTTCTTTTCAGTTAAGCTTCATTATTTTTAAAATTTAACAACTAAGGTACTGAAAGGAACCAATGTGAAAAAAAAAAATTAAGAATTAGGGATGCGAATAAGAAAAAAATAAACAGCAACAGTCTCACGGCGTTAACCTCCAGGCACGGTTGATATCCCTTAGATATGTTAGTGCTAAGTACATAGTACTAACCTGATGAGGTCAAAGAATGCTTTGAGCATGTCTATTCGGGGTAGGTACATAGTCAGAGGTACGTATAAACATTACATTTTGCACCTACCACATTTTGCAGTAGTTAGTATCCCATACGTGACTAGTTGCCAGCCCACTGCCGGTACTAGAATAGTAATATTAATAGCTACGTGAGAATACTCACAATGTTTTCTTTCACCGTTTTTGCTAAAGCATCACGAAATCTTTGGTTCATCCTGCGATTTCTCAAACCGTTCAGAAACCGTTACTTCCATAGTCCACGACCAACGATCATGACGTAAAAATTTACTGATAAATTACTCAACGTGTTTTACTGTATGTATTTTTTACTACAGTTTGAGATATTTGATTATGAGATTTTGTATTATAAGAGTTGTTGTAACATAGTTTTAGTGTATTTAACTTACTAGGCATCTTCGATGTGTGCGTCGGTTTTTAGGATGGGCGTGTTCATTGTAAAACATAAGTAGTTACTGTAAATATGTCCTTGAAGTTAGCACACGCTCCAGAAGACGACCAGCGCTGTATCGTTACCTTCTCATCCTAGAGACTAGCAGTGGTGGTGGTGACTACTCTGAATGATGAATATTTTGTATTTATTTGATTTTATAGTTTTTTTTTTAGATGATGTTATCCTTTCTGTTCTTTTTTATACATGTTTTATTTTGTGATTGTGGTGGTGGAATATATGATTTTCTATCTTATACCTGTTACATCTTCTAGAAATTCTATACTAAGCACGCCTTTCATGGATTTGTCGGTACTCCACACCGATTACCGATATTTGATACCCAAGAATCTTATTCATTTAAGTTCCTTCACTATTATTAATGAATTTCAGTATTGATTTGAGTCAAAGCTAAAACTAGGTAGGTATGGTAGCGTTATCATTGGCAAGAGCCTCGTGCCTCAGTCAGTAAGAGTCAGGAATCAGTCGGTGTTTTTTGATGTAGAAATAGCCTAAATGCCAAATGTTGCCACAGCCTCTTTTGTACGATGCCGTTTTTCGGCGGATGATTAAGACGTTTAAAAAGCAATAACTAGCACTATATAGCATTTTCGAGGACGCGTAACGATCCAACGTCGCCCAGGTGTACTTTGTAATCATTTGAAGGTTTATTAAATCTCCATCTAATTGCGGGATGACCATTAGAAATACATAATAGATTTTTATAGCGTTGGCACGCTTCACACGCTTATACTAATTTTTGATGTATTTTCCTTAAAATAGTTCGTTGTATGATATTAGGATGCGATTTCTATTGAATCTAGTCTGAATCAAATAACTAAAGGAACCCCTAGTCTAAAGTATTATGGCATAGTTTTTAACTAATAATGTTTAACTTCAAATATCTTTGGTAGTGAACCGTTCTGGTTGGGCTTGTCTTTATAACCTATAAAGGAGAAGCCAACTCTTTTTATAAGTATAACCAAGTAAAACATTTTTCGTCATACTGTGTCAACCTTGGGGTTATCTACCCGTACATACACAGGGGGAGAGCGGCGTTTGAATGTAATGTAAGTGTACACCAAGCTGCCTGCTACACTGATGTTCAATCCCATGAAGTTAAGCCACGAAAATACATAATCACCAACTATAACCATGCCTAAGTATGTAACAAGAATGTTTTTAAGACAACCTATGATAGTTGTTGTAAGAGCACTATTGTACTGTGTACACAACATCACACTGTAGGATAAGATGAAGCCCATCACGCAAGATAATAAGAACTGAGACAGAAACAGGGGGTCATCCCAGTGTGGGTACTCCATGGATCGACTCAGATCCCCGGTAGCCCACGCAACAGCTGCAGCTGGTAAAATCATGAACAATGCATTATAAAACATTAACCCATACTTGCCCAGCTCTTTTGAGTCCAGTTTCTTCTTCATGTAAACACCATTCGCTGCAGTGAAAGCGTCATTGAGCAGAACAAGTGTGTAGCCAGAAACAGAAAATGTGACATCATCAGCAGCAGCTATAATGGCTCCTCCCACCATAGAGAGGATACTAGCTTGAACGGAGCAGGAGGCCCGCACACCCAGCACAATCTTCTCAAGAATCATGGTCATGAGAATGCTGAAGCGTCGTAGCGCCGTGAACATGGGGAGGCTGAGCTCCTTGGTGCCACCAAGTCCTGTCGCCATGTTGCCGAGGTAAATTAATGGCAGTGGCCAAATGCGCCGAGTCACTGTTTTGTCCATGGGTGGGAATTGAACCAATTGCAGCTTTCTCCCAACCCATAGCACCATTATTGTGGCCACCATCTGCCCCAATCCAAGGAACTGGTAAGAAGGGAACCCGTACGAGGTGAGCACAGTCTTGTTGACAACTGTGATCATGAAGGAAGCAAGTGCATAGAATGCAGCACTCAGTACCTTCTTTGTTAGCTGTCGGTGGCTCTCAGCCTCGGCCTCCTCCCGTGTGTCTAACCCTGTAACATTACAGAACTATTAGTTTATAGAATAATGAAAAAAAAGACCCTAGTATGTACAGAAGATGATAAAGTATAGGAGAACTATAGGGAATCGAGGTTCACTTTTGTAAGAAATGTGCAAGTATTGTTATATATTCCAGAGATTTTTGGCATTTCAGAGTATTCCCTGGAAGCCTTTACATCAACGATTACATGAATCTTTGTCATAACTACTGACAATAGACCACACACAGCTTAAAGCATGCCTTGATATGGTCATGGTCACTTATTATTTTCAGAGTAAGTATATTTATCTTCAAGCATAATGGTGTACCAATTAAGATAATCATTCCCGAAACTCAACATCTTAAGAGAGGAGAGCAGGGGTTGAAGTTGATGAGAATCGTTTTAATATTGCAAAGTTACCACTAGTACTTTAGTTGATAAAAATAAGATTAATCTTACACAGAACCTAACTTTGACGAATAATCCGAACCCTTACCGGCAGTCATGATCGTCGAAATTCCAAATGTTTTTCACGCACTGTACGAACTCATGCTTACTTCAATAATACTGACACAAAAGGTATTTGCCGGTCCTCCCTCGCTCATAACAAATTCGGAGTCTAGCGATTGACAAATTCAATCCAGGGCTGCGATCGGATCAGCGCAGTGCATGGCTCAATGAGATAAAATCCAGGCTTCTAAATTGGTAGAACTAGGGGTTGAGCATGTCAGAAAATCGAGTCGGACGATTGATAATTGATGCTGCTCGACTGTTCATTTCCGATGTAACAAAGTATTCTGTGGTTCAAATTTAATATCTAGAAATATTTGCTTGCTGACGCAGATCCATCGGCTATCAAATCACAGACAGATAGATACAAAATGCTTATCACAGAGTATTTTTCATAAACCCACCGCCCTGCGCGCCACCGTTCAAAGAAAATGGCGGGCATTATATTGACTTATTTTTATTATTGATTACTGTATTTTTTTTTGTGTGTGCATTGCAACACAGGTTACAATCGCATCGCCGCCATCCACCAAACAAATAAATTCAAATATCTTCCAATAAAGTTCAAATTTTAGTGCGTCATAAAGTCAAATCTCAGATATTTTAGAGAAATATATACTAGAATAATTGCTGTAGTTATTAACCGCTTAGCTCCCGGAACTTTTTAAATTTGCTTTAGTTATTATTCTAAGGTCGGAACAGAACTGTCGTCGTCGTCGTTCGGACAACGGACGTAGTTCAGTCGGATAAATAATGTTCTGTCTGTGGTCGGATCTAGACAATAATGTAAAGAAATGAACGGTGCATTGTGAAGAATTTGTGAACAAACCGAGCGACATTTTGATTAATAATTTCAAAGAAATTGCAATGCCTTATCAAAAATGAACGTTCCGTGTAATAAATCGGGGGTAGAATAAGTGTAATGGGTGATTTTATCGACTATGAGGGTGTTTAATGCTGTGTAGTAAACGTATACGTAAGCAGTTAGACTTGTTTGCGTTTTCAGTGATGTATGGGGACGCGTAGTAAGTCTGAAAGTGTTACAGGTACCTAGTTTTAGAAGGGCGTCAGTGGGCTTTTGTTTGTTTGTAGTGTTAGTTATTCGCGATGGCGATGCCTGAACAGTTTTCGCTGAGATGGAATGATTTCCACTCGAACTTGTCGCAGTCGTTTCATGCACTGTTGGAGGGTGAAGATCTGGTCGATGTGACGCTGGCGGCTGGTGGTCAGTACGTGCATGCGCACAAGCTCATCCTCTCCGTCTGCAGCCCCTACTTCAAGGAACTGTTCAAGGTATGGCTCACTGTTATTATGTGCTTTTACCTAGTTACCTAGTTTTTCTTAAAACTTCTTACATCTCGAGAAGGTATTGACAATTCTGTGGCCAATGTCAGGACTAGGTTGACATCAAGTAATGCATGTTCTTTAGTTTTTGATGGAGGGACCTTTGATCTGTGTCTAAGATTCTCTCAAACAAAGGATTTATTTGAGGATAATAGAGCAATACTAATATACCTACATAAATGTTTTTGATGCTTTGTCTATTAAGCCGTTTCAGTCTATACCTACTACTACCTATAGGATGTATTTAAGTTATTTTTCTTTATAAAAGTTTCTCATCATTTTGTAATATTTGGGCAAAACTGTTATCAACCTATCGGTTGTATGTATTAGTTACTATTATTGTGTGTCAAATCTGTATGCTGTGGAAAATACTGTGAACTAGGTACCAACCTACTGCAAACAGTAAACAGGTTTATGGTGCATAAATTTGTAAATATTTACCTACTTCATTGCATCATTATGTTTGTGTACATGTACTTAATTGACTTGTGAATAGACTAAAATATAAAGTAATATTCATTGTTTGTTTGCAACAAGAGTGAAAATACCTTTACAATCAGTAAGTTCTTTTAAGTAAAATAGTACATGTTGTTAGTTTAAAACTTGATGAAACCGCTCGTTTGAAAGTTGGAGACGAAGTCATTTTGGAATGCTTGGCATCCTGGTCAAAGAGTATTTTAAGTACAACAAAAGATGATTCATGAAAGACAATCACATTATTTTGATTCATCTTCAGTGCATGTAAGTCTAAAATTGTTAATGACAAAACACCTTTTGGTGCTTGTCCAAAGATCTTTATTTATTTATTATTTATTTATTTGTTGGACTAGGAGTATGCCATAAAAATAACAGCATTCGAAACACAAGTAAAAAGTTTGCATACATTAGTTGAACCCACACCATACATAATCAAAATGAAAAAAGTATATATAAATAATTCTAAGTTCTGTAACACACTGAACCAAACTGCTAGCACTGCAGAACTTCAATGTATTTGTCGTGTTGTCTTGATTTTATTCAAGATCTTTATGTTGTTTAGTTAAAGTTAACTACTAAAAGTTAAGAGCTTGAGAGAGTTAGTTTATACCTAATTGAAGTTTGTGGTATGAAACATTAAGGCTATCATTGTTGGGGGCATGAATACAGTAGGTAATAATTGTAGGTTTCAAATTTCTTTTATATTTTATTCACTATCTTAATTAAATTTAAGTGTAAACTTACTGATATTCCTTCCCATGCTGCTACTCTGGAAGATTTTGGAAAAATCTGGTAGGTGTTTTCCAATGAACCAGATCAAATTCAGGACAGTTTATTTATCTAAGATCAATCTATGGATAACTTGATCCACTTCACTACTAAAATTAACCAAATATGTTTCCGCATTATGCAGAGTTTAGCAACAAAAATTGCTGATGCTATGCACCAACATATATCTGTCCGAGGTTTAGATCCAGTTTAAGCTATAGGTACATACATCTTTACCTAAATAAAATTTTATCACCAAACTTGAAAAACTGTGAGGTAATAGCTTAATTTTGGTTTAGTTTGTTTGCCTCGACTCAACTCAACTAAAGGTGATGATAAAGGTGCCACACGAGCCTCATTGAGTCTCAGACTATCTTATGTAAATATGTGAAGGTCTAATTTAGCTAATCTTCTTATCAGAGTGTTATCTTCTATTAGTCTTGTTGCCAGCTCATTGGTATAAGTTGGTAACCAGTAAGTTTAATGAATCCCCGGGTACAGTAGAGATCTCTTCATTTCTTTTAGTAGGTAGGTACCAAGTACCCATGCTATATTCTATTATAAAATATACCCTTTATTTTCCAGTAGTTAGTACTCCATACATGACAGGTTGCAACTCCTCATCTATAACACTAACTAGTTTCTCACTACAAGTACACCAAAACGCAAACCCTACAACTTTAAGATCATATGACAGGGTTGCTGCCACTGGATCTCCATTGGTCTAATATAAATATTTGTGATCCAGATAAAACTAGTAGGTATTTAAGTGATATGTCACAGTAGCTGTAAAATCAACAATTTTTGATTACATACTCTGCCTCAAATAGTTATGACACAGGATGCGTTAATTCCTATCTAGACCTACCTAGGCATTAGGCACTTTTATTTGTGTACCTATAACCTACTAATACCTACTGAATATGAGAATATCTACTTTACATTATTTTGCTTAGATACCTATAGTAATGACTTGGCTGCTTATAATTTACGAGCTAAATACCTCGATTTTAACGCTTTTATTCCTGTTGCTCTATTAAAATATTTGCTGATTGAATGCTAGGCAGGTTTACCCGGTGTATGAAGAATCAACTTCAATCGGTAGGTGGGCATGCGAGGATCAGCTTGGTGGTGTGACTGACGATTTGAGAGCTAGCTATCCCTCGACCGTTTATCCCATCTACTTCAGGTTCGCGTTACTTGTCTGTTTTTTATAATACGCATTATTTTGTGCGGTGTTAGTGCCTTTCTCATAAGAAATCTCTGACGCCAAACAGCGTTACTGTGTCCCGGTTGAAAGGTGCCGGTCAAATTACAGGTACACAAGGCTTACGCCTTGTAATAGGTATGCACTTTTCTGTTGTGTGCAGTGTGTTGAGAGGTGTTGCTTGTTGGTTGCCCAACCTTCAAACGCATTATAAAAACAGCTGTACTTTTGCTGTTTTGGACATCTTGCCTTAGACGTGCTGTTTTATTTTGTAACTAGCTGTGCCCGCTGCTTTGCTCGCATTGAATCTTTCGTAAAGATTTTTTTTTCCAAAAAGTATTCTATGTTACTTCTAATACTTCCAAGAAAATGTGTACAAAGTTTCATGATGATCGAATAAGTAGTTTTCGCGTGAAAGCGTAACAAACAAACTTACAGTAACATTTATAATATTAGTATGATACTATGATTCCAATAAAAAATTGCGCATCATCAAATGCAAGGTCAAAAGGTGCAGTTGCTAGCTTAGACAATAAAGTTGTGTTACAAAAGAAGTAATCAATCGAAATATATAAATATAGAACCGTGTCTATACTTAATTAGTTACAATGCATGCTTTCACTTGAAAAAACCACAGAGATTCCTATGAATCTATCCCTATGATTTTTGCACCGAGTGGGATAGGTTTCGATACCGCCTCGAAGGAAGGGTCGTGGGTTCAAATTCCACTCGTATTCATATTAAACAGAAACCACTAGAAAGATCGGGGGATGTCGGTAGATGGATAGAGCTCAAAATACTTATTCCGCGTAATGTATAGGAGAAGTTTGTGTAGTGGACTTTGCAAGCTGATGATCATCATTAGATTATACCAATGAGAGCTTAATACTAATGTATAAGATCTCACTTTTTCAAATTTATTGACCTAATCTAGGGTATGGTGGACGTTATATTATATAATTATAGCGAACAAAAATAACCACCGCGCGCTGGTATTATAACTAATTAGTTGTACCTATTTTACTCTATTTAGCTCTGCAGAGAAACCGCGGATCTGTCATTTGTTCACAATATTCTTCATAAGCGGCTCGATTACCCTAGCCATCTCTCCAATATGAAGCTAATCGTCCCGGTCCCGGTCCCGGTCCGTTCAGGCGGTGGCCCGGTGGAAGCAAATGCTTGAAATTGTACACACCTTCCTCTGTTACTAATTACAGGCAGAATTCTTTCCTCATACGCGTTGCTAACTTATTCAACAGCAATTACTCAGAAACTGTGGATCAATTTACAATGAGGCCCTCCTTTTTCAACAACTAATATTACCATTAACTTCTTTAAGTAATATATATTATCTATAAACTTTTGTCATTATACCTATATTGTGTATAATTATTTTTATTATTTGAATAACTACGTCTACCTCCGTTTCTTGTTGATTAATTTGGCTTCGTAAGTATGTTGTAAATTCAGTTGGGACTTATTTTGTCATACGTAGGTACTGCTTATTTTATAAGTAGTAAGTAGTAGTATATGACTAGCTGAGCCGTGCCCACTTTGTTGGACGGTAAACGTCGTATTACCTCTTTATTCATTCCTCTAAATTATATGCACTAAAATGGAAAAGTATTTTGTTTATACACTTGAGACGATAAATTTACTTATTTGATAAGAATTCATAATTATTGATATAAAAACTACTTTTTGTGATTTGAATATAAAAGTTACAAGCTGTCGCTGACTTTTCTCTAGAACTGAATCATGATATCTCTCATCGTTAAGGCGGTGGTACTCGCCAACGACCTTGAGGAGTCTGTCCATACTGAGTTGCACTGCCGCCCGTCGCCCGCACAGGGACCCGCGCGCATTCCATTTCATATCGCATTCAAGAAATAATTATTTGTAACCTAATGAATTATTAGTTCGAACTGCCAATTGTTCACTTTGTGGTAAATACTTTGACAAATATTTGTGTGAAAAAAAAAACACTAAAAATCAATACCGTTTAGAAGAAATAACCAAATTTAAAATAAAAATTGCTTCACTTTGGATATTTTTTTCATATAGTAATAATATAGTTAAAAATATTTCAATTGTTCAAATTAAAATTTAGTCTTTAATAAGCAATATATATTTTTTTTGGACATTTATACTCACTCATCAAAGAGAAATAACACGGAGAAAACCTCTCGTTGGCGGATACCACCTCCTTAAGGCAGCGTTCGTATTCGTATCAACCGTTTTCGTTCGACCGTTTTTTCTTCGACTTACTTTGCAAATCCGACTACTACGAAGAAGTCTTTTTTTAATTTTTCTTATTTCATTGATTAATATAGGTAGGTACATATAGCCTACTTATGTCACTCACAACTTACGTGGCCTTTTAGTGATAAAGGAATTTTCAAAATAGGTTTATTAGATTTCAAGATTATCCCATACAACCTCACAAATTCACAAACTTCTTAAATTAATATCATAAAGAAGTAAAGTTTGTGCTTTTCCTCTTATTAATATGAATAGCATAGACAATTAGGTTTAGTTTTTATAGTAGAGTAGGTATTCAGTTTAGATAGCTACATTCCATTAGTGGGAACTGTTAAGTTTGTTCCTATTATCTGTATTGATTCTGTAGTCATTTTACCAGCACCCTCACCCCTCTAGCCGGAACCCAACAACGTTGCTTGTCTGCAAAAATAGGCATGGTGATAGTACTTCCCCGTTCGAACCCTTCGGTAGAAGTTCTACTACTATGTACTTTTAATGAGCGTAGATTAGAAAATTGAGATTTAACATTTTGATGATAAGTGTACTATATTACTGTAAGCCTAAGTATTACTAGTAAAGTACTTTACACCGTTTATGTTTACTATCGATTACTGGAAACGTATAGGGCAGGCCTATGTCCAGCTGTGGACTTAACTACCACCCCTGCATCCCGGTTAACGTTGAAGTTCGGCTATTCTTATCTTAGTACACCCTACGCATCGAGCCAGGTAGAACCAGTAACTTGTCATTCATACACTAAAAATCTATACTAATATTATAAAGAGAAAAGATTTGATTGCTTGTTTGCATTGAATGGGCTGCGAATCTACTGAACCGATTTAAAAAAAAAAAATCACCGTTGGAAAGCAACACTGTCCCCAGGTGACATAGAATATTATATTTTAAAAAAAATTAGGGATCCTTACTAAAACCGGTGCGAAGCCGGGACGGGCCGCGCTAGTCTTAGAATAAAATTGATATGACAGGTTAGGCACCTACTTCGATTGTCGCAAAGGTTGAAAAACCGGAATAGATTTTGGTTTGCCCACTTACCTACTTACATTGAAAGTTTTTAGTAGGTAACACTACAATGGCAGGTAATACTAAATGTGTTTCGACATCAGTAGTGTGGTCGTTTCGCGGTCCTGAGCTCTCCTTCTCCAAAACTTCTTCTTCTTCTTCTTTTTATATCGTCTTTCCTGTTACCACCGTTGAAATGGTGGACCTCAGTTAAAACTATCATCATTTATAAAAGAAAAAAAAAGTATAGCCCACAATCTAGGTATAGAATGTATAAATAAATATCAGTGGACATTTCACTCAGAACTATCTAACCCCAAACTTAAACTTGAACTATGGAAACCAAATACATAGCTGATATTATGTCTAATAGGTACATACTTAAATACTTTCTACATTATACCTAGCACTCAATAGAATAATCATCTATGTGAAACCGCTTTTTACTACATGCACATGCATACGGTACATATACCAAAATAACATTTTTTACAATTTTTGTCTGTCTGTCTGTCTGTTTGTTCCGGCTAATCTCTTGAACGACTGGACCGAGAAAAATGTTTAAATGTCCAAGTACTGTTCAATACCGCGTGCAGCCCACGCGCATGCCACCACTGCGCCGTCAGGTCGCGCGCGTTCATTTTTCAATAAAGCTAATACGAAGTACTGAAAATAAAAAGGCCAAAACGAAAAAAACTAACTAACTTTTTTGTTAAATTCCACGCGGACGAAGTCGCGGGCACAGCTAGTGTTTAATAGGGCTCGACATATACACCTGGTATCAGAAGCCACACATTGGTGGCTGCAGTGTCGCAGTGCAGGTGATGCTCACCTACTTATGAGTACCTAGGTACTGCTGCTGCTACGCATCCAACGTCTCATCTCTTAGTTGCCTCCTACGGCATCCATGGAGGGTGACGAAGTGCTTCCATTGTATGCCAAGACCGGCACCGCTAATAAACCGTGTGTCAATAAAGGGTATAGCTGCGGCCGAGCACCGCCACCGGTGCTCTAGTCTAGTCTAGTCTAGTCTAGTGCCCTTCTGATCCTAAGGTTGTACATTCAAATGTATGTGCGCAACGCCATCGCATCGGCAGTGCTCTCAAACGGTCAACGACATCCTGATCAAACCACACTTATTATTTATTTATATATGTATATATATAGCAGCATATATGTTAGTATTGTAACAGCAGCGATGGACTTGCAACTTATCACGTATGGGATCTCTTGTAGGTACTTGGGTGTTAAGAGATCGTAGAGGATATCTACCATGCTTGGAGATTAAATTACAATAAAGACGATACGATAATTATATTCTACCAATAATTTGACCTCACAATTTTGAACAGGGACAACGGCAAAGGGTTGCGTTTTTCTTCAGCAATATTCACCCCTCCTGGCGAACCCCGCTCTGTGCTTGCCACCAGTACTGCTGACTTCATGGGACATCTTTGCCTTATGCCGGAATAAGCAGACTAACTAACAAAGACTAGCTCTCTCTCGCTCGCTCTTACTCCTTGAACACGTCCATCTCATTCGCATTCTTACGCTTAGTCATTACTGGTAGGTACCTAGGTATATAGGTATATAGTAATGTGTCACTCGTGAGTTATATGATTGTCTTATCACTGCTATTCTTCGGAAGAATCAATACAATGTATTAATATTATTAGTGCAATAAGAAGTTCTTTCAAAGTAGTTTTTGCCAGAGACTGTTTCGATTTATTCGATATTCGATTTATATTAATTTAAAATTTGACTAAAAGATTGTCTTAATGCTGATAGCATTGTCATCGCGGGCATGCATTTTTTTATATATAACTTATCATAAAAACATCATACACTACTAAATATCATGGTAGAGCTCTTTGGGGAAGTACAGCGCCTATTAGCGCCTATTTGTGCCCGCAAGCAGTGTTGTTGTGGTCCGGTTTGAAAGGTGTCGGTGTGAAATGACAGTCGCACGAAGTTTATATCCAGCTCTATTTCGAGTAAAACTGTTCTAGATAACGAGTATTTATTGAATTGTATGGAATTTAACGCAGCGCCTCTAGCGGTTGTTTGGTCTATGACGTAGTATTTTCACGTAATGCATCATATTGTATCCAAACGTGCGTGCGCGATCTGTGACTCAATGCTTTGTTAAGTGCTGGTAACCACTTAATATCAGGTGGGCCATATGCTTGTTCCACCAGCAGTAGCATAGAAAAATATTATGCTAGTTAAGGGGCCAACAAATATTAACGGAGGACTCTATGAGTGCTATTTTAATACGTGCAATAATCCGCATGCTGTTGCGAAATGAATTTAATTTCACATTTAAATGACTCTTTTACTTCTTGGTGAAATAACGTAGATACAAAACGATTAACACCGCCAAAAATAGCGGTCATCAATCTGCTTGCCAAGCGTAATGAGTAACTACTGCAAACTCTCTTCCCACCTCAGGTATAAACGAGCCCTATGTTCAGCAGTGGCCTTCTTCGGGCCGATGATGATGCGAGTTATTTGGGTTTGGCGCGCTCTTCAGATCCTTCAGGATGTATAAGACGAGAGGCACCTCTTAGCAAATAATTAGCTTTATTAAGTAGCTATTAAATAGCAATTTACGTGAACGTGAAATAAGCGCTGCTGCTGTCTGGGGCGCCTTCATTTCTCATTGGCTTGAGAACACGACACACGACACACGCTCCGGTTGAGACGCTCGACGCAAACGCGACCCTTCGGTTTGGTCGAGTAATTCGAACAATGGAATATTGTGGTACTCTTGTTAATAATCACGTTCCTTATTGTTTAGAATCCTTAGACACTTGCATCATAAGCTTCGTCTAGACTACTGGCGAACGTTCACCCCTTTATTTTGATGATTTGAATATCGAAACTAATATTGTAAGCCTGAACATGGCTTCCCAGATTGCAGGTTACGTTTTACCCTTTTATTGGGGGTAACATATAATATTCACTTTGAATTGTATATTATACTACTTGAAACAAACTGATGGCCCACCTGATGTGGTTACCATGAACCATCGCCTTTAACAAAGTATTGCCTCGTAGGTCGCGCTCGTTAGGAACGTCCAACCTGAGGCATACATGTGTTAAGCCTCATGTGCCTGTGATTACACCGGCACCCACACCCTTCAACCCGGAACACGCTGCGCTGCTCACAGACAGAAATAGGCATGGTGGTAGTACTGCCCCGGCCGAGCCCTTCACTAAGAGCTCTACTACTACATTATACTGCTACATACTTAGATTACAATTTTTATTTTATTAAAACCCAAATCTTACAACCATTTGTGTTCATATCGAACCAACAACCTTGCGCAGAAGACGGAGCAGTAACTATCAGTTTTATGCATATTATAGTTTTTTCCGGTGGTCTACTGTTTAAAGGTTAAGAAAATCTTAGAAATTGTGCTTCAAATTCATTCCTTTAAATATTATAATATACATAATTATATTGTTTAAATTTGTATGAAAATAGCTTCACGTTAAAGTTTGTATGAAAATAAGTTGACGCGGACAAAGTCGCGCGCGTTTTGCTAGCGAATGAATCATAATAAAGCTCTAGTGTGGTGGCTATCTAACTTAAGAATCGCCAGGCACCATTGATATCCGTGACATCATCAGATCTCTTAAGGCCTACTTAATTACTAACTAACTCAACATTCTTTGAGGATGTCGGAGGTCAGAGCTCGTCCGAATGCGCACAGTATTCCATACGTGACAGGTTGCAAACCGACACGCTGCTAGAATGCTTACTGGGTTCCTCGCGATATTTTTTTCACCGCACATTTATCAAATAGAAAAATCCATTGGATTAAAACCCGCGACCTTAGGATCAGAACACGGGGTCTCTTCCACTACACCTTCTAGTTTTTTTTGTCATTTTTTTTATTTGTTTGGGTAAACTAACAGTATCACAATAAATACGGATAGACACAGTGGTATGAGTAATTAATGGTAAATGTGAGAGCAACTCGGTTTACCATAGATTACATAAACATGGTATACCTAAGTACTTAGGGTAGCTAATTAAAGCAGGAAGTACCTATTCAAGGTTTACTAAACGGTCCACTAACATTTTTTATGCACTAGTGCGTGTTGCCATAACCGCTGTGCTGTGCTGGTCCATTCATTATTATTAATTATTGATGGATGGATGGATGCTTAGAGTGGTTCATTGCATAGTTTCTTATGCATGAGCTTTTGCTCGTCTTAGGGCTTCCAGGACCTCAAGTTGTGTTCATTATCGGCTACATTTATACAAAAAACAATTATCAAAATCAAAATATCAGCGAGTTGGCCGCAATTTGGTGTGAGCCGCAGGGTACTAAACGCTGCGTGCTGTGAACGCTAAACGTTTTCAAAGTTTATTTAGCTTGTTATAGAAATAAGAATAGTTTGTTGTATATCTGTACCATTTATGTAATCTGTGTGTTCTGTACCTTTGTCCTGAGTGGGTACGTACACACAACGTACGCCCTAAACCGCTGCTCCTAGGCACTTCACATTTTCAGGTTATATTAATGTTGTTGCGTCTCCTCTGTGTACTAAGAAGGGAATTCCCGAAATCCAACCTCTATGCGGTTATAGAGAAGGTTAAGATTGTATAAAAATAACTTGACCGAAGTCGTGCGAGTTTAGCTAGTAGCGTGGTGCTCGACTGAATTCGAACCGGCCTTAAGATCAGAAGGCGAGGCCGCTACAACTAGACCACGAGTGCTCCCTATAAATTATTTGACAAAAAATGTGTTTGTTAAACATGCGATCAAACAATCATAAATAATTTACTGTAAAAATAAAAAAAAATATAATTATAATAATAATAAAATTATAGGGAAAGCTGGTTTTAATCTTAAATACATGTCTATTTGTAAAAGACTTACGGGTTTTATAATGCTCTTTCACCAATATGTATGGCATTTTTACTCGTATTGAGTACCTGGAGAATAAATGCTAAAGAAAGTTATCCCCACTATCTAGCCGTCCTATCCCGCGGACTTCCCCCACTATCTTTATGTGCATACTTGTATTACTTATAATACATTTGATATTATAATATAATATTCAGATTTTTTACAAAAACAATCTCGTGTGCGTTTGAAACGACACGCATGCGCGTTTGTAGTGCCGCCGGTTCGTGTCTCGTGTCTCGTGTCTCGTGTCTCGTGTCTCGTGTCTCGCGTCTCGGGACTCGGGACTCGGGACTGTAGCCTAGTTATTGCAGCCTCGACTGTTACCCTTCGCACACTTGTTCCAGCCGATTAGATGCGCTAACTGTAAGTAATTTTAAATTTGATTATATATTAATTTTATTTTTAAATAAGTGTTCCGTTTACCCATAACACCGAAATATATGATGTTTTTTTAAGTTACGAGTTGATTTTACGCGCGTTTCATAAACTTAAATTAAAAGTTTGAATTGATCAATTTATATTTTTACAATTGATAACTTTTTCGTGTTTTTTGTGATATCATAACGGTTTAACTGATATGATTACAACTGATTTAGTGTAAAATTTTGTGATTTTTGCAAAATTTTATGAGCCATTGTTTCTAACTTTTTTCGTTCGTATATCCATATTTTGAGTTTTAAATGATTACACTCGTAAATATATTTTATAACAATTGAGGATAAGAAAAGAGTGATATGCGTAAGGCTTTATTAAATTACTGAAACTTGTAGTGGTTGGATTAACATAAGGGCGCGACGTTTGGTTTAAAAAATATGAACGATTACGGTTATACCGGCTGTAATAAGAACACTTCCGAATACTCAATTAGATACTTATGTTTATTTTATAACGTGTTGTCGATATTGATGCTAAAAACACGGAAAACGGCAAAAAGTATCGATTTTTATTCGCGTTTTTATTTTTAGGGTTCCATAACCAAAAGGAATGGAAACGGGACTCTATTACTAAGACCCCGCTGTCTGTCTATCTGCCTGTCTGTCTGTCACCAGGCTGTATCTCATGAACCGTGATAGTTAGATAGTTGAAATTTTTACAGATGATGTATTTCTGCTGTCGCAAAAACAACAAAACTAAAAACAAAATAAGAAATTTCAAACGCCGCCCCGTGTAGACTTTTTTATTTAGACGCATTTATTGTTTACTCAGCACAGCACACAACAGAGGATGATAATAGATACTGATCATATTAGAAGGTATTTGTCTGTGTCCATTAACATCGATACCATACAATGGCTTAAGGCTTATCCTTCCGTTTAATTTAATGTACCGCCAGCGCCAGTGGACTATGATCCAATTATCGGTATTGGAATGTAATCCTGCGGGATACGCTGGATGGCGAGTAAAGGTTCTTGGATAGCGATCAAGAACCGCAAGGCGGAGTGTAGCCTGAATCAGCCCGATGGACTGACGATACAGAATTGTAGGAACTTGGTGGATGGAGAACGTTTAAAAATGTTCTTCCGGGAAACGTATGTCTTGTAGTACCTGAAGAGATCAGGCTGATGATGATGATACATTCGAGCGTGCTCTGTTGCACAGCATAGTGTCACCACTGTTGGTGATTGTAGTGCAGGCGATCAGGTAAATGAGTAGCACCACCCACACCACGAACTACGGCTTCTATCTTAATCTTGTCTTCTAGCTACGTTGATGAGTTTTGCTTCGTGGAATACGCGGGTAGTTTCAGACAGCTTTGTTCGTCAAATTATCTTGAGATTTACAAATCTCGACGAATTGCAATTCATACGATTCAGCATATTCCGGCTAAAATCCATTTGAATTTAGAATATTTGTAGCTGTTTGGAAAAAGCCATCACGCACGTTTTCAAGGACCTATGCTTAGGAATGTTGATAGATCTCATTTAGTAGGATTACAAAAAAGGTGACGTCATCTTAACTAACTAGATGAATATAACTTTGTAAAAAGTAAAACATTGTGTAAACGGTGCTGAATGCTAAGGTATAGATTGAAATGTTAGAAGTTTCTCGAATATAAGCCCCTAGAAGAACATGAATACGTTTAAGAGGATTATTTCCCCAGGTACGGGAAACATCCCCTCAGATCTTAAATCATTTGCGTTGCTGGAGTATCGATCGACGTATAGCTATGTATATATATAACACTATGTATATCGACCTAGCGCTCTCATTGTAACTGACCTGATTCAGATTCAAATTATTCCAAATCCAATATCAATTCCAATCTACATAGCATGTAGGTACCTACAGTTCTAGTGTTAATTATATTGAATCTGTCATTGGATGTTCAATTATATTGTAGAGCAAGCACTACCTTATACATAAATTCTGGGAAAACTGTCCATTTATGAAATAAATTCATCGTTCTTTCCACAGCACATTGAAGTGTGCGTCAAGTGGAAAGCCCCATATTGGGATCTCATGTTTTGGAGCCACATTGACATACCACATTGAATGAACACTATTGTTTCCAGTGCCGATAGACTGGATTGGTATTGGTCCTATACTTATTTCAGTTCATTATCATATCGACGATACAATAATACCCTTTAACAATATAATATCGTAGGGTATTTATCAGTGCTGGGAAATTCAAGTGTCCGTGTGCACGTACGAGTCCTTTGTGTTCTATTCTGAAGTCCAATCTATGACAGTTATAAGAATCTTTGTCCTGATTGATCGACTGACAACGCACAGCCTGAGCCACTGGTCGTACACACTTCACATTTTCTACATCCTCACGGGATGTCCTCACGGGGTGTAGAGGTGTACTACAGAAGGAATCCCCCGAATTTCAACTCCTAAACAGGTACAGCGGGAGTTTGTATGAAAATAAAAATATAAACTTCACTTCACTAGTTTAGTATAAACAGTAACACCATACATGGTTGAAACAATCCGCACGTCTCACTCCTACTTCTACTGAATCCCAGCAATAGTATACTGCTGGATTCATAGCCTAGGAAACTATCGATTGAGCGTTCCAAATTAGCTGACATGCATGACAAGTAACAGTGCCCGTGTATAACGTGTTCTAGTACACCAGTAACAATAAAACTTCAAAATTTCACCCTTTTTATCCGAGTATTTCTCCGTTTTGATAGCGACGGGCAAATTAAACCCTCGCTTGCTGAATATAAGATGGTTTATGCAATGATGCTGCACTAACATGTTTTGGGGCACGGACGGGGTTTTCATGTGCTCCAAATATTTCCGATTTGCATTTATTAAAAGAGCGCGCTCGGGGACATGCGGGGATGGGGACATGCGGGGATGGGGACATCAGGGACATGCGGAGAGTGCTTGTGCATTATAATAAAATGCAGTTCGAGTAACATTTTCAATTTAAACCAACCGATGCGAACATGATATCTTCAGTTCAACATTGAACATCATACTGTGTTGTCTAGATCGTCGACATTACCTTTAAAATATGTAATTATATTATGGTTTTACCTCCACACTTATAAACGTTAATAAAATTATATTATTGCTTATAAGGTCTTTGTCACTCTTTGTCAATACCCATTGATATAAGAAGCCAATAGTTTAAATATTGTTTACTTATAGCTTTTAGGGTTCCGTACTCAAAGGGTAAAACGGGACCATATTACTAAGACTCCGCTGTCTGTCTGTCTGTCCGTCTGTTACCGCGATAACAACGAATACTAAATCCAGTAAATAATATAAAATTTCTAAGGGGGCTCTCATACAACAAACGTAATTTTTTTGCCGTTTTTATTATGATAATAGTACGGAAACCTTCGTTTGCGAGTCTGACTCGCACTTGGCTGGTTTTCATTTTAAGTAGGTACGAATAATAAATCTGTCGAAAGATAAACAATGTTTAAAGTATTGCCATCTCTCTTCAATAGGTAATGACAAACAGAGACAGGAGCCATTTCAAGGGATATTTAAATTTAAAATAACTGTCTAGTTATACTCATATCATCATAGCGATGTTGACATCCTCGGATCTCTTGCATGAATATGTAGAAATTTGCAAAATTGAAAATGTATTAAATCTGAAACTGAATGTGTTATAATGGAATTGGTTTTTGCCCGCGACATCTTCCTTGTGAATTAAAATGGAATTGAAACAAAGAACATTATATTAGTCGAGATTGGTTCTGAGCATGCATCCACTGGTTTATACGTCTGTGGTTCTGTGGCTGGCCCGCGGATATGTAGATTTTATTATTTTTAATTTAACTGCTTTATTTTACTGGTTACTAAAAAAACAGGCATAAAACTCTACATTCAAGAAAAACAAGGATTAGGTTGCTGCACTGTTGTTCTGAAACTAAGCACCCGGCCACATTCCCTTCAATACTCACGACTCTTGTAATTTGTGTGTCGGTCATCGCTTTTATGTCTCCCTTTCAGGACGCCATGACAATGACAGTGGGCGGGAAGTTACAGTGACGGTTGCTATTGCTATAGTAGCCAGTGGCCTTTATATGGGGCTTTAGCTCTGATAACAGACAATTATGAAACACGTAATAGCCCATCGCCACCCGATCCTGTTCGGAAAGTATCCTTAAATACTATCACACTAATGAACCTGCTCTGGCTTTGCACGTTTTAAATTGACCGTGCTTAACCCATGTTAATACGAAATCATCCAAAATATATTTCGTTTAACTCTGATAGCAAGGGATGAGGGGAAGGGAATGTCAATTATGTTTGTTTTTTATTCCGATCGTGGATTAATCATCATAAACGCACCACACCACCACACTTTATTAAGACGTAGACGAAGCGTAGGACGCCCTCGTACCCGATGGACTACGACGTTGCTAAGATCGCGGGAAGTCAGTGGATAGAAAAGGATCAAATCATTCATTTTAGATACGTCAGGGGGAGGGCTATGCCCAGCGGTGCGGTGCTTGTACAGGTTGATATTATGATGACATATCATACGCAAACTACAAATTAAAAAAATTAAAATAACTACAAATACTGTATTAACTTAAGGAGGTACCCTGTACCTTATTCCACTGGGAAGTTCAATTAACCGGAACAAAAATAAAGACGGTAGCTTGCTTGCCTTTTCTTTGAGCGTTATATTACAGCGTTTCCTGAACATCTGCAGACAAACAAATATGGGAACTCGCCCTTTTTATAAAAGGCTTTACTTACATACATATAATATATGTTATGTATGTGTGTGTATTTGCTTGCATATATTTGCTTCTACTCGTACTATAAAGCGTCATAATAAGAGCACGCTGCGCCTCGGCAAATATATATATTGGTGTCAACAGAAAGACTTTTAATCACGTACATTCCAAAACAGATTTTCATTTTGATTGTAAGTAGTATAGTAGTATAGGTACCTTCAAATATGATAATAATAACAAACATGAACTCACGGATTTAATTCGTAGCCACGATAGATATTCCTTCAGATCTCTTAGTACCAAGTAGTACCAAGTAGTACCAAGTAGTACCAAGTAGTACCAAGTAGTACCGACTCAGTGTGGTCGTGTGGTTCTATACTCTATCATGAATATACTAATTTGGTAAACCACTGTAAAGTGAGCTCCGATTTATTAGGTTTTTATTGATTTTGTAGGTTTTTTTCCGCTGAAAAGTTTTTTTTTACTTTCCATTTACGTATTTTTGTAGACCTACACAGCATAAAAAATATTTCGAGATCTCAGTTCGGAGCGAAGTTACTTAACTTTAGTATAAAGATTGTTTGCAAGCCCGGATTTACGAGCTAAACACGCAAAGGTATAAAAGGTGAAGCGGGCTGGCGGGTGGCAGACACAAGCGTGAACAGAGGGGGTCTGGCTCCATGCTAACCGTCCAACCGTCCACTCGGCTGCGATGCTTAGCTACACGATGATGTGATTATCTATCCAAATATACCTTTGTACAGTACCCTATTCTTTAATGTCTAGACACTGTACACTATGACTAGGACTAGGACTAGGACTAGGCTAGGCATTAACACGCGAGTTATTATTCGATGCGTGAATAATCACATAACTTGTGATGATAAATGAATTGAATCCAAATTTGTAACTAAGATTGATTTATTCAATCTAGTTCTACCATATATATGTTCTCGACTTCGATCATCTTAATGGTGACATCCTACTTGAGGATGGAGCACCCATGATATGTTTACCCCTTTATTTGATACCCCTTGACAAAGGCTTGCCTCACTCAACGTCAGCTCTGCGTCCATCAACCCGAAGCATACAGGAGTTAAGCCTCATGTTCAAAGTTGGTCAATTTTGCTAATTTTGTATGTATACACAGATTTTATTCCAAGTAAAGTTTTTTTCATCCTGTAGGTTCTTCATGTAGGGTTCAAGAGGTAGCTTATTGTGCCTAAGCCGATGTGATAAAGTCACAAAGCACCTTTTGATGTTTCCTTCAAGAGCATTTCGAAGAACGATGGAGTACATTATTAAAGATATTTTGTGTTCCTTTCACTCTGAAAACGGTAACTTCAATGGAAATCTGGAATATTGTGAAATAGTATTATTCAAGGCAATTAAAAATAAAGATAATCTGCAGAAAAAAACAAGTTAATGCTGGACAATCCACACAGCATCATCTAGCCCCAAGTTAAGCAGAGCTTGTGTTATGGGTACTAGATGACTGATATACAATACATACATAGGTATTTTTTATTATGTATAGAAAATACCCAGAAAACCCGGAATAAATATTTGCAGATCGTACAAAGATTTATCCCAAGGCGGGAATCGAACCCGGAACCCCCTGCGTCGCAGGCAGCCATTCGCTCGCCGCGCCACATCGGTCGTCAGAAGTTAAAATTATAGACACAAAATAAAGCTCAGGAAGAGTCTTATCGTTGCTCCATGTTACGGTTAACATTTCTTAGTAGCTGCCTCGATCAGACAGAAAATGTATTGAGCTACTAATGCGGTGGCAGTGTGGCAGTGGCAAGTGGCGGCGTGCCATCAAGGCAGCTGATTTGCTATAATATGCAAAGGATTATGCTCTTGTATTTTCTATTAGCGTGCAACATTTATCCATTATTCACAAACCACTTGAGTTGATGTCCTTACCTCACCGTCACCGTCGAGCTGGTGTATCCTGCAATGGTCATCGATCGAGTCTACTGTCATCACGCACATGGCATTTTCTGTATTTTTTCCTGATCAAATAACCCTTCCTTGAAATAGTTGATCGCTCTGGGCTTTCCTTGCTTCGCATCGCATTAGTACGAGTATCCAGCTCATTGGTAACGTACGTATTATAATTATAAACAGATGAGTTTACTTTTAGGCTAAACATGGGTGTCCTCTGCACTGTTGAGAAGTGTAGGTCGCATAACCCGCTCCACCTCAAATTCGGAATAAACTTTTTCAAGTAAGTATCTTGATTTGCCAATTATGGTGTTGATATTTGTTAACGTTTTAATGAGGGTTAATCCCGTAATCAAATTAAGGAGGAATATCTTTTTATATATAAGTGTATGTCTTTTTCAAACTGATATGTGACTTTGGTGTAACAGGTTCCCGAAGGATCCAATACTGCGGCGGAAGTGGTGCGACGCTCTAGAAATACATCAGTTGATCGTGACTCCTTCCTCCGTTATATGCAGTAAACACTTTGAGCCTAAAGACATCATTCGAAGCAGTGGCTGCGTGAAGCTCCGAGGCGCAGCCTGTCCCATACCAAGCACCCACTACCTTGTTCATTCGTTAAATGAACTTAGTCTCCTTCGGGAAACCGTGGATAAAAGCGAAAGAGCAAGTCGTAAGTGATTTACCTGTGGCACCTATAGACCTTTGCTCGTGTTCCTAGCGATGGATGATAAAGCATCATGCGCTGCGTGCGCTGCGCTGTAGTGAATGCGTTGCGTGCGTTGCGTGCGTTGCGTCGCTTGCCGCCTCCAGGGCTCGTGCGCCATCTCACCGAGCTCTAAGCGTGGTTACATTCATTACATTACATTCAGTATCTACGCTTGCTATACCTACAAGTTACATCAGCACCTTCGTTGCATCCGATCCTCTTCCTGACGTTTTGTTCGGTATAGCCGATTACGCCTTTCATTTGATTTCTTCGTCAATAAACAGCTCGTTTAATTAATTTTGTTTCGTTTTATTTTTATTTTATCGTACCCAACCTTTACCTATCTGCGTAATATAGGACTTAATTAAGCTTAATTAGCTCTGCTATAGAGAAGTTCGTAGGCGGCAGGCGTATTCACTTAGTAGTACTCACACTTTTCTATTTTGGAAATGCACGTGCCGAAACACGTAATATACAAGTTTTTAAATGATGTTATTGAATGTATTCGATATCGGCGGAATAGTTGACGGCGACCGACGTTGTTGCAGAGCAACCCTTGCGAGCATCCGATCGTGATCCTCAAGGACGTGGCGCACCAGGAGCTCAGGCAGCTGCTGCAGTTCATGTACCGCGGAGAGGTGCACGTGAGACAACAGGAGCTCTCCGGCTTCCTTCACACGGCGGAGATGTTGCAGGTCAAAGGACTAACGGGGGGCCGGGAGGTGAGTTCTTGAACGTGATAGACATTCGCAAGTGTTTTTTCTTATACGGCTCGGTGAGGGAACGAGTATCCGGCTAACCTGATGTGAAGTGGGACCCATAACATATCCACGTGCCCTACGATGCACCGCCCTCCGTCCATCGAGCTGAGCTCGACGACGATATGATAAGCCTCGAGTGCCTGTAAATGTAGCGAGTGCATTGAATTGACCTAAACGGTTATTGCTTTGGTGTTTGAATGTTTATGAACGTTTGTCAGAGGAGCGAGTCCCCTCCCCCACCGCAAGTGCCAGCGGCGGCCACGCTGAAGGAGGAGGCTCCTCCTCGACCGGCTTCTCGTCAGGATGACGCGTCCGAGTGGATTCCGGGCGGCGAAGACACCATCGCGACCGAGTCCTCCCCGGAGTCCGACCTCTTCATCAAGGAGGAGGCTCGCAGTCCGCTAAAGAGGTTAGTGGCCGACGTTTCAATACCTCCATCTCTACTCTACTCTACTCTACTCTACTCTAACACCAGTGAGAAGTGAGTGCGCGATGCCCTAACATACGAGCTACTCCAAAATTTAGGTATGTGCCAAATATAATGTTTGGACAAGACTAACTACCGCCTTAACCCTTATAGAACCTCATTGCTCGTTCAACATTGTTTTTATATACAACTCATTTTAAGTAGTAACGGTTTCGGTAACGTGAAGCCGAACACGGTGCTATTGGTCGGCAGCAGACATGAGCACATGACATGAGCATGGTGCTCCCCGGACCGAGAAGCTTACTACGCTACTAGATAAGGACTTTGTTGCAGGTTGCTCAAGAATACACCGAACAAGAACAGCTTCAACGTAAAGAAGAAGCCCCGTCCCGCGAACGCCAGCCCTACCCACCCCGAGAACACTGAATATGGATACGACAGGTTAGTGTTCATCCGTCCATACCTCGTATCATAAGATAACATCAAAGAACCTGAACGTGGTCCTCGCCGCCACACATCTTCCCATCACCTTGGAGATCAATATCGACCGGGACCCTGACCCTGACCCTGACTTGCTTCTAGCAGCTATACCTGATAGACCGTCGTCATTGAAAAGGTCGGCTAGAAAAGGATCATCAGAATAGTGCATCTTGGGAATTCGGTGTAGACATGCATAGCAGTGGATTTGTAATTAATCTTGGGCCGAGTGCAAGCTAGTGCAAGTCCATTGTTACAAGTGCCAGTGTGACTACACCACTGGTAAAAGAGTCCACGGTTCAACATCTAGTGCACCTGGAGCTTGATTCTACGCACAATCAAGATAAAATAAGTAAGGTCAGGCTAGCCAGGAGCGATGAACACGCTATAGTGCACTGTACAGTCAGTGCATTAAGGCAATACGGGTAAGTTGTTCAGAGCTACAGTACAGTGCAACGTTTCGCGATGTCACCTCACCAGGTAAACCAGTCCCATTCCCAAAATAAACATGTGGGGTGGGAGAAGTCGCGTGTTCGTTTACATCGTTCGCCCACTCAGAGATTCTCACCGAGTGCTACTCTTGGCCTTCTTTTAGTGTTTGCTTCATCGCACCTTATACATCCTAGCTGCACTTGTTATGATAGCAAGCTTTTATAGTGCGCGAGCCTCGAACCTGCCAGCTGCCACACGAACGAGAAGCGGTGTACCTAACAAATATGTAATTCCGAGACATTGTGCAAGCCCACTGACGGCCGGCTCCAATATCTCACAAGCGTCCGTTAATATAAGCTAAGAATCATTGTTTCCGGATAAGTGTTCATCTCATTGGGTAATGTTACACTGCCATGCCGCCTGCTACACGAATGATCTCTAGTAGACAACTACTAACGGACGCTCGTACGATATTGGAACCGAGCAAGAGATAGATTTCCTGAAAGTCGCCTGATGGTATTGTGAAATTGGACGATACCTTAGAAACTCATAACAGATTCCGCTTATTCTTTTTGTACGCTCCTTAATATGATTATTATAAATGTTTACTAGCTAGCACACCTTCATGATTTTGTATCAATGTTGCCAGCACTTTGTTATTTATTTAGTTTTATTTTGCACATTTCCAGCGAACCGCTAATTGATTTCGACAACGATCTGTACCATAGCGTGCTTGTGTTACCAGAGTCTGCTAAGGAATCTGGTGAGTGTTGCCAAGCTTATCCTCTCTACTCATCCTACATTTATTTTTTTAACGGCATGATTTAACATTTTGAACGATACTCTTTTATACTTTTTTATTTTTTATAAAGTGGATCTTGTTTGCGATATTAACTGCACATAATAAAAAAAAACATTAGTTTCCCCATTGTGTCGCATTTTGTAGTTTTTTCACCCATTTTGTTTTTTTTTTTAAACGTTCATTTCACCGCCTCGCGTAGGATGGAATTGCAAAACGGGGGGCGTAAAGTGTCCATCTTGCCACCGGTTCTTCGCGAACCGGTACAATCTGAAGGTGCACATTCGAGACAAGCACGACACCAGGGAGGGGACGCTGCAGTGTGAGATATGCCAGAAGCGCATGCGCAACCCGTCGTGCTTGCGCGTGCACATGTACCACCATCGCAAGCAAGCCGCCTACCTGGCGCAGCTTAGCACGCAGGGCGAGCAGATGACCCACGTGTGAGTACGCTACCCTACACTACACTACGCTACCCTACACTACGCTACACTACACTACACTACACTACGCTACCCTACACTACACTACACTACACTACATACACTCTACGCTCTTCTTGGGCCACATTAGAGGTGAAGTAAGTCTTAGCCAGAATCATTTCAGTGTGGAGCAGGTTCAACTGTTGTTGTTCAGCAACTAACACACGCGAGTATTTATAACAAATAGCTACATGATGCCTGCACACTAGAGTTGTTCACTATGAGTAGCTGTGCCTGTAGCTGGTCCTATCATTCACCATCTCGGATGTGCACAAACGTCCGTTACCTGCATACATTCGTTTTATTATTTAACATACACTCTGATTTTTCGTTTGAAAGATGAAAAATCAAAGTGTTCATTTTATTTTATTATTTGTAGTGTTCAAAATATGGTTGGAGCTAAGTGGCGCGCAGAGTCCGCACTCGCGTCTGGTGAATATGACAAGTGAGTGTATTACAGTAGTGTAGCATCCACTCTTCTGTAGCATCCATAGGACCGATCTCACTAAACTCTTCTTTAATATTAACAACGAGGCGAGAAACCGCGAATGGCAGCTGATTAAGAAAAATTCAGATGCAATTTTACAATATGTTTACTGTCGATCCGTCGTGGCCGAGGCCGTGGTGGCCCTTCATACAAATAGGGCAAAAGCGTACAAGTGTCTTCTAGACCGTCCTGTTTCATCGTCACTCACCACCCGCTTGGCTAAGATGTGCAGCGCGACTAAACGTTGTCTACTCGTTATCTCGTGCTAAATAGACATATCTATCTCTTCCTGTGCTAACATGTCACGGTCAGAAATCTATCTCGTTCTGTCAAAAGAAGACTTAATGCTTACGTTTAGCTTATCTGTGGGTCTTTTTATCTATAACTTCTAAAACGTCCAACGATAAAAAAATTATCTCGTGTCAAGCGCGGCGGATCTCACGTTGCACATCTTAGCCCGGCAGGTGAGTTTGAAGCCAAAGGATAAAAAAAAGGAGCCCTCCATCCGTGGAGGTGGTGAGTGGCGAACAGGAAGCACTTCAGGGAATGAGAAGCAGCATCTGTAGAGTGCGGCAGCTAGCTCGCCCGCTAAGCATATCTGAATACTCATGGCTCATCCCCCCAGAGGTGGGCAATCCGGCCTATCTACGAGCGTTCGTTAGTTGCACTATGGTTGTCGTTGCCTGACACATAACTAACCAGCTCGTCGTCCTCTGTGTGTAGACTGTGTAACATTAGCCAGCGGGATGAATGCTCATCTGATAAGCGACGACTCTCGTAAGATATTGGAAGCGAGCAGGCTGACTGCAGTACTACGTACGGATGATGTGCTGATGTTCCGCTATCATGTATTCCAGCTTCCCGATTCCCGTGTCAGCGCCGGCCGCGGCCGAAGGGGCCAAGGTGCCGGGCGCTGACGCTTCCTTCCCCGCACCCGCGGAAGCCGTTACCCCTCCTCAGGTAACATCTACTACCACTTACTACTGATATATGTATTATAGCTCATGTACTTGGTCATAGGTACTTGCGCCAAGCATGGCCGCGTTAGTTCACATGACACACCTAACTCGGTAGAAAGCACATGCGCTGTGCTATAGCGCCGATGTATCCGACCGCCGCCGCCGCAAGCTTCCAAATGAGACCAATTCAAAATAATAGTTATTTGATGATTTCACGCGAACAAACAAGGCTAAAAAACCCCGTCGTATATGAACGTGCAGATGTAAGAGTACAAGTAGGTCGATGAAAAGATGGATGGATCGTGTGAAAGATGGATGGATCGTGTGAAAGATGGATGGATCGTGTGAAAGATGGATGGATCGTGTGAAAGATGGATGGATCGTGTGAAAGATGGATGGATCGTGTGAAAGAGGGACGACAGGAAAGTGGAGGGGGAAATCGTGGTGTGCCAAATAAGGCAGGGAAGTAAGTCACAGCTCAGTTGGTAGGAGCTCTGCCTTCTGCGCTGTAGTAGGTGGTGGGGCGATCCCCATCGAGAACAAGCAGTTGTGTGATGAACGTAGATGCTTGTGCTGTGTCTGGCTGGTACAATATTCTAATATGTATTTACAAAAAACTAAAAAAATTAAAGTATTCAGAATAAGTAAGTAATAAATATTAAGAATTAGTCACCTGGTTCCCATAATACAAGCTATGCTTAGATGATGTTGTGTAAAATATTTAAAAAGCCTATAATTAAACACTGCCACGAATGCACTGCTCCACGTTCATGAACGTGAGGCATGCCTCTTGCGCCTGGAATGTCAGCCACAGCCACAGCCACAGCCACAGCCACAGCCACAGCCCCACCCTCACCCTTCGAGCCGGAGCACGCTGCACTGGTCCGTGGACGAGGCGTTCACTGTAATGATGTTGAACTTGCAGGGAGAGCCGGACGTTGACAAGGCATGATGTGCGCGCTGCCGCTACGTTGAGCCGGACGTGCTATTGGAACGACCACGTGTGGACCATGTACTGAGCTCAGGGATCATTCACATCCCCCTGGGGCCCCGCCTCATGTCATTCCAATGTCAACACTCTGCTACATATAACATTTCATGCTGCCCCTCCCTGTAACTCGTCGAAAGCACATTTTAAATTATCTATAATTCCAAATTCCAATAGAAAATGCATAAAATGTAGTTTTAAAGTAATCATCGAGAAGGTGTTCCGAGACAAAATATTTGATATTACATCAAGTTCAGTATTATAGCTAAAATACTCACAATGTTTATAAGTTACCGTAAGTGCACAATTTAGAGTAGTTTTCATAGTGCCCTTTATTACATGGGGAGGTTTCAACTGAAGTGCTTTTGACCGCTGTTTTTATGAATAGATCCCTATGCGCTGGACATGCAACGCGTTCAAGCTGCGTCCGTTATGGCGTGCACGATGGCGATAAGAGGTCAGTTCTCATGACTCATTGTGTATGCATCGAGTTGAGATATCCACTATTGTGTTTCTCAAAAACAAAAGTACTGGAGTTTCTATTGACAAGGATCGACTAATCAATGCCATTACAGAACCTACTTGTTTGTGGGATATTTGGGATGAAAATAAGAATTACACTCCTGATTTAGTACCCACTCATTATGGCACGTCCTGTCACTACCTACGTACAAATGATCGCCACTGTGCACGCCACTGCGGACGCATTTAACGCGTTGGTTTGCCCTTCGCTTTACAGTTTAATGTTTAACGTATCACCACTTTCCGTGCTAAATTATTTATTTATTCAATGCATTCTAAAATATGCATCAGAATCCGGGCCAATTAAAAAGTAATTAGTTTTGATTTCAGTCTGTTGTGATTGAGTTTACTTATACTGTTTTTTATATTGCCCTACTCTTGAAAACGGTTGTATAAAATATTCCTGTCACTATAACTCTGATGTGACGTTAAACGTGAACGACGACAGAGTCGGTCGCGCAGCATTCATTAGGCATTAGGCATTAGAAAGTGGTGCAACGCTAAATATGAAATGAAGCCTCGCACACTCACTGTTCACTCACTATGCAAGTCTATGCAGCTCTATATATGTTCATGGTTCATAGTGAACTAACTACATTGTACACTTTATATCCTACACGAGATAAAGATGCATTTTGCTTACATATCATTTTTATTTTAAATAGAGCTATGGGTGTGCGAAAATTCATTTATTACATGTAAGTCAATGTGTTTAGGTAATCCGTTTGTTTCTATTGCCCATTAGATACTTAAATTATATCAAATACTTTCAAATTAATTTTATCCTGTTTGAAGTGGGCAGTAGAAATGTAATGCATGCTTAAGATGTATGAGTTAAGTTGCGTAAGATAAATACATCGGCCATTATGAATAGTTGGTAAGACGTCATTGTCACGGGTCAACACTAGATGCATCATGTGAGACAATCGTCTCCAGCATCTGTGCACGCAATCATCATCATATTATTATTAATATTATATTTAATTTTACATTCCGAAACACAAATTCCAAAGACTGAAGCAATGGTTACGTTAAATTATCAAAAATAGCATTTATTTTAATGATTCTTCAAAACAGTTTGGAAGATGATTTAGTGGAAGCAAAACAAGTATTAGTTTTGTAATGAAAGCAACAAGTAAGTACAAGCGATAGATGTACATACTATCCGCGCCCATGTCTACAGCTACAGCTACAGCTACAGCTACAGCTACACGTTAGAATAATAATACAAACGTTGCCATTCACAACACGGAATTAAACAAACATTATTTTAATATGAATTCCGAAATGTAATAATTATTATGCTGAACAATTAAGGCCAAAAGGTCGGAACAAAAGCATACCCTCAAGTACAAAATATTATATGTTTTTTGTATGTTAATCAATTATGCTTTACTTAGTTTTATTTTTATAGATTTTTTAAGTACGACTTTTTAGTTGAAAATATAATTGAATACGTACAACAATGTTATAGGTTAGGAAGGATGTACCTACTACCTACACGGATTTTAAAGATATTTTACACACGTTTGCTTAGGTTATGTTAAGATTATGAGATTACACCTCGATATTAGTTTGGAAGCGGCTCAGTGTGTCTGTTCATACCCGGGCCGGTGTACGAGTGCACCCGCACTGCCGCCGCGTCTCAAGTGAAGCGTCTCAAGTGAAGGGCGAGCTTATTGGATAGCTTTAAAGTATCCCAACGGCAGATATTAGCAGTACGTAAACTTAAATAGTCATCTATATTATACTCGGTCGTGTACGACGTGTAGTAACGTCGCCACGTGACGCGACGTGACGCGACGTGACGCGACGCGATGCGACGCGACGTTAGCGCTCACGCTGCTTCTAACGGGCAGGCATCGCTCAATAACGTTACTCCATGTACACTTTCAAAGGAATGTATTCCCATTTGTATATTGGAACGTATTTATAATATTTGTGTGTGGCACGAGACATCGTGTTACGATACACAAGAAAAAAATAAAAAAAATGTCATACGTCCATAATCGACGTATTTTACGACGGGTTGGGTACTAACTAACCAATATGCATAAGAATAGTAAGACTAACAAAGAAACATTAAGCATATTAAGTACATTCCAGTAGCGGTAAGAAAGCATAATCAATGGATGGCATATTCGATGACATTATAAATAGGTTTAATTAGAATTTTAGAATATAAAAATAAAGGAGATTTTATGTTGTAGTAACATTCCATAGTTTCGGTAGCTGTTTAGTTTGTAAGAACTTATGTTATAATACGTTTTACCAAATTCATTTCATACCAATGCTGTTACGTATAGTAATGAGTGATAGTGCCGCTATCTCGATATATTAAGCTGACACCGTCACACCGTCCACCGTCACACCGTCACACCGTCACACCGTCACACCGTCACACCGCGTGCCGGGCCGTACCTGTACCTACCTACCGTCCGTCGAGTTGGACATCAGCTCTTCTTGCTAATATTCAGCTGTAATGTAGTACAAATAAAGTTAAAATTCATTAGGCATGGTATAGCCGGGGCCCGGCGGCGCTGTCCGTCCCGCTGCTTGTGGAATGTACATATTATACAAGTGTCGTCTACAAGCTGCTGAACGCGCGCGTCACTCGCCCTCTCATTGCAAGTCTCAACTATGACACACTTACACACACAATCACCCGTCAGGTGGCGTCCGGCGTCCGGCGTCCGGCGTCCGGCGTTCAGCGTCCGGCGCGCTCTCATCCGCCTCACACGTGACGACATACATATTACACTGTATTTGAATACTCGGTAGTAACGTGCGGCCAAATAGAATAAACGCTAGTACGTAGGTATGCTCACTCGGTGCTTCGGTGGCTATTCCCTTGCATATCACTGTGATGTTCGATGATGCCGTAGCGCGCGTCTCGCGGAGCCCTAGGGAGCCCTAGCCTCCTGCAAGCAGGACTCTGCATCGTCGAAATCATGAATTACGTCATTTTTTACATTCCATTCGGTAGAAACATTCCAATATTTTATTTATTACTTGAAAAGTATTTTAGAAGGACGTGCTCAAATGATGATAGCTCACCAGATCTGTTTGTCCATGACGATTGTTTAGTGTACGTTATAGTTTGTAAGTTTCATTTTAATCTTGTCTTCATTTTCTGTTGTTCTGTCTCGCTCTTTCCATTGAGGAAACTGATAATTTACTCATCACAATTTAGAATATTCTTGTAAAGTGTTGGTAGTATTTGTAGTAACGACTCGACAGTCAGTGGACAACTCGGCGGCAAACTCAGGCTCGGCGGCTCGGCCGCTCGGCCGCTCGGCGGTGGCTGAACGCCTATGCCATTGCCTATGCGTCCATACGAGGAACTCCGACAACTTTCATGTATTTTATTTATAATAATCCGTCTTTTTCTAGTAGTATTTTAAAATTTATAATAAAGACTTATTGTACTTTTATAATGTTTATAGAATTATCACTATATTTTGTAACTCGTTGTTGTATTGAGTGGTTTGTAAGCGAGCTACATTATTGCTGCTATAGTATAATTGATCAGTTGTCTGTCTCGCTCGCACTCGTTCGTACCGCGGACGCCGCGCCGAGCCGGCTGTATTGCAGCTCGCTTACGAGCGCATTTACATACCAACAGCAACTTAAGGTTGCATAAAATGTAAAGTAACAATTTTAAGACGAAGTCCAATTATAATTGGACAAAAATGTAGGTTCACGTACATTTGGGTGCGTAGTTAAAACCCCAAAACGTATTCATCGATAACCGATGATTAGGTGTAGTCAACAATTCGTCAGAAACATTGTTGTCAAATGTTTATAAAATACAGACTGAAATGCATAGTCGATATTGGCCAGTATACATATTATACACTCAACTTTGGTACATTCAACCAGCCTACTATCGGGCCTTCATAAGTACCTATGTTTCTACCACCACTAAAACATTTTGTAACTTGAAAAAAGCGAGCTTAGCTGGCTCGTAGATATCGAAGATTGTTAGTATACTGATAAAGGCTGTAGGTGTAATCTGCCAGGCAACTAGGTGTTGGCCAGTAGCAGAGCAGAGCAGAGCAGAGCACAGAGCAGCGCAGAGGGCCTAGTTAGTGGTCGCATTCACTTCAAACTATTCTATAGCTACAGTAAGAAGACATCGTTTCACCAAAAAATAAACGATAATACATTAAAACGCTTGAAAAAATTACGCTCCGTTTTATAAATACGCTGTTGGTTTATTAAATAAAAAAACGAGATGTGCATTGTCTAATGAATGTGATACATGTGCCATCATTCCGGAATGTAATGGAAGCTAGAATGCGACATGACTAAAGTGCTGAGATGTAATCTTGCGTAAAACGTCAAAGTAAAGGCTGCTTTTAAAAAACATTGGGGACGGTGTGCTTCTGCGTCGGGACCTCGTCAATTAAATGTTTCACTCTATTTAAGAAATACATTTTTGTCATACATGTTAAAATGATTTAAAAAAAATAACTTGTATTGCAACGCTAACAAGTAAGCCTCATTTTTTTATAATGAAGGAACATTCTCTGACGTGCCTTTAATGCACCTGATGCTAAAGATGTAATAACCTCCGGTTAGAATTTTTATCTAAATATTTTTAGTAAGTTTGCACACAAAAAAGTCGAAAAATTCAAACCAAACGGTTTTAAATTCAAATAAAAAAAAATAACGCCCAGCCCCGGCGTATATTATCGAGCTATATCAAGTTATTCGTTATTATAATATTATTAATAAATAAATAATTCAGGATAGATATTTGTGGAATGAGCCCCTTAAGGTTTGTAAACACTTACAGCGTTTGTATGGACAACGTACCGACTTGTTTAATCTTAAGACATACAGACGCGACTGTTGTCCTTGCTTTATACTATGTAGTGATATTTGAATAACAGTATATTATTTTGCATTTGATTATATTCTTTTTAATTTATTGATATTTTTTGATTTGTGTGGATACAACGAACAATTCTCATCTGTCCTATGCTCTCTAAGTTGTGATCGTTTTTTTACTTTAAGCTGTAGTGGCAGTTATACATGTATAATTGTTTTATTACCTTAAGTTATTTTTATATAAACATCTGATTATGCAATGGTCGCTGTGATCGAGTGAGACCTCTATATAATATCAACAGACGAATTTACTAATTGTCTAAGTTGCAAGCGTTGTTGGTGATCAGTGATCAGTGATCAGACTAATTGATAATGGGTTTCTGTTGGAGTGGGCTGGCAGCTGGTACTGGTACTGGTACTGGTACTGGTAGTGTGCGGCGCGCGACGATCCGATCTCAAGGGAATGGGAAAGGTTGTATTGGTATCCGTATGAAGCACGTTCCGAGAGCGCGTCGCATGTTGATGTTTAGTCATTCCTAGTTATTTTATCGATGGATAATATGATTGCCTAAAAATTAGCTTTAGTTTATTCCAAACTTTTCACTGTTTTACTCTCCGACTCTGTGCCATTTCTCTCTTAATTCTAGAGTAATTTTATTGAAGTACTTAAAATGTATCTTTTATTATTTCTATTGTAGGCGTGAACCAAATGGTGGCAATAATATTATCTGTGGATCGCTTCAACAGTCCGCGCCGCTCACTTACAGTTGTTTCTGATACGTTGCGTCTCTACTCTATACTATACTATACTATACTCACTTGCTACTCTTATCATGTTTTCTATTTATTTTATCCTTTCTACTTTGAATAGAAGTTTCAATTCATCACAACTTTATAAGTGTTTACTTATTTATCTAATGCTCCTAAACAACTGTAAGTTATTAGTCGGCTTTGTGTGATTTTTATTGATTTATCTGTATATTTCGGTAGGACTCGATTTAATATATTCATTTATACCATCATGCAGCATACTCAGAAACCGTTTTTTTATACCTTTATATAATGTAGCTTTACACGAGATAATAAATTATAATTTTGTATTATTATTGTTTTATTTCCGTCCTGTCCTGTCGTGCGTGTAGTGCCTCGCCTGTCTCGTAGTGTTTGCCTTTGCGATTATTTTTTGTTCGTGCGATTTTTTTTGCATTTGCACTGTTACGCAATGGTGTGTTTAATTTTATAAACTTACTGGTGCAGCTTGCGTTATGCATGAATGTTTATTTGTTTCCTTTTATTGCATGCTATTTATTTAATATAATATATTATTACTTGTTCAGCGATCGAATACAACACGTCCTTCTGTTAATGTTTACTCAGCCTGTTGATTATTGGATCCACAATGTCTTTTAAGACGAGGTGGGAGCCTAATCAGCACCTGTTTTTTATGTAAAAACAACATATTCATATATTTTTTTAAATTGAATATTACATTTAAAAGGACCATCTATATTTCGGAGCGACCAGAAACACTCTTGATTCCATTGGGTTCGATAAAAGTTTACACAAAGTTTTACTAAAATTCCGAGGGTGACCCTCCGACCCAGGGTGTTTTATTCGATTGTTAATCGAGATATTCCAACGATTTTTCTGTTCATGTGTTCCTTAAAATATACGTAATCTTGTGCCGAAGTAATTTTTTTGTTAGCTAGCTTACTTTTTTATAAAAATAGTAGATAGCCTAAAATATAAATACGCGAGACGTACCTATACAAGCTCAGTAGCGCTTTGGCGCTTCAGGAGGCAGGGTCCACGTCAAAAGTCGTTCCGAGCAACTATACATTATTCTGTGGCTTGTTTGACAGTGATAATCACATAGTTACTATAGGTGTCATTTATTTGTCACAGTGAATACAAATACAACAAGACACAGTGTAACGAAATTACGGCTGGGTCATAAAATATCAACATCATCGTGTGGAAGAAGTCCATTAGTCTTAGGCGTTCTTTATCATAAGATACAAGCGATCGTCGGTTCCAGGGTTTGATCACATCAATCCTTGGATAATGTACTAGCGAATCGCGTGTGACTCCGTCCGCGTGATGTTATTTTCATATGAACTTCAATCCCTGCTGTACCCCGTGTAGGAGTTAAATTTCAGGAATTTATTTCTTAGTATCTTAGTTCCTTGGTCTTTTCACCCAATAAGATAAATATACCCAAAAATTTCAATTCTCTTCGACCAGTGTTTTAGGCTGCATGTTGTCTTATGTTCGTCAGTTAGTCAGGATAAAGATTATTACTAAGTAGTGGTTCTATGAGTAGTAGTAGAGCTCTTTGTGAAGGGCTCGTCCGGGGCAGTACTACTACCTATTTCTGTTGCCAAGCAGCTTGCTGTGTTCCATTTTGAAGGGTGTGGGTGCCGGTGTAGTTACAGGCACATGAGGCTTAACGCCTGTATGCCTCAGGTTGAGGGACGCTGAGTAGTGCATCGTAGGTGACGTTCCTAACGAGCGTGGCCTACGAGGCAATGCTTTGTTATAGGTGATGGTAACCACTTAACATCAGGTGGGCCATCTGTTTGTACCATCAAAAAAACAATAGGTATAAATCGAAAAATGCGACCTGTAGGCGAAAACAGACAGAATGACAGACGGACAAATGCATTTTTATGCTAATATCGAAACTAAGACGCTTCGCTCACTTGATCAATAGTTGGTATTTTTATATTGGATGTATGAGGTTACCAAGTAACTATGCCCCTTGTTGTCAAAATGTCAAATTCATACAATTTTTGAATCTATCTGAACTCATTATTGTTCATCGAAGCTAAAATTGACATAAAACTTGCACCAGTATAGATAAGGTTGAGATTTCTTTAACACCCCCATTTACTAGTGTTTTCGCTTAGATAACAATCGAATACAGTCGCGAGTTGTATTCTAAGTATGTGTTTACAATAAAAAGTACATAAGTTTTCTGTCAGCTAGTTTAGTACGGTGATAAGCACTCCAAAGGCGATAGGGCACTTTATTCCATCTACTTTTCTTAGTTGTTCCGTAAACATAATAATCTTATACCTCGGCAAAATTTTTTTAGATCCATTTTCTATCCAATCTAACCACAAAAACAAAATTTTTAATGAACACCTATTTTGAGTTAGTGTTGAGATTTGTCTTGGAATACGAGCGTTGGTTTCAATTTGACATTTTAGATTGACAGAACATTGTCCAAAAAGTTCAGTTTGTGTAAGTGTGTACAATACTCTGTGGTACAATATTTCATAATACTTTATGTAAAGATAAAATTTAATTTATCCATATTTTCAATATAAATCTATATATATAAAAATTAATTAATGTTTGTTAGTCTTACAAAAACTCGAGAACGACCTAGTTTTTGATTTAAAGTATATGTAGAAGTCCAAAAAAGATTTAAAAGGTGAGAATAGTATTTTATATATTATTTTAAAATTTTACTATTACCATCATCACCCTGAAGACATAATCCACTGCAGAAAGACCAATTGGGGTTTTGAATTTTTTTTTTGCGGTAATTGAAAGGTCATATATGTTTTATTTTTTTTTACAATAATTCAAAAGTTATTTCAAAATAAAAATATTTTTTGAATCCAGTACTGAAAACACGCCGGCAGCTCCCGAACAAACCCGAGCGGTTTTCACTCATTGCAATAGCCGCGCACGCTGTACTGTTATTAGATAGCTATAACTTAATGAAGTCACTATGTGACAACAACTATGGTGATCAATCATGGCGCGTTTATAGTCACGTGATTTTTTTCTAAATTTTATCAATTTTTAATTGTCTATTATTAGTTTTTTTTTAAGTTTTTTGCATTAAATATCAATATTATTAATAATAATGTATTAAAATACATAAAAAAAAACATTTTTTTTTTCAAAACCCCAATTGTGAAACTTTTTATCCTCCGACTTCCCGTGATCCTAGCAAAGTATCGGATGGAAGAGCGTCCTACGCTTTGTCTTCCTGTTCATGGCCGACAATCGAGAGTCGAGAGCCTTTATTCATCTGTAGTTTGCGGTTCTACGAGCTATGTCTGTCTGTTGCCACTTCAACTTGCTGATTGTGAGAGCTATGTCGGTGATCGTGGTTATTTTTCAGATTTGTTTATTTCTTATTCAAACCTATTGTAAGTTAAATTGTTGCTTTAGTTGTGGACACTCTCCGATTAAGCACATGAAACCCAAGTATAAATAACTAAAAAAACTATACTCTTCCATATTTAATAATTAGGTTCCAGTCAGCATACGTATATGTATATACATATATGTAATTACAGGCACATGAGGCTAAACACCCGTATGCCTCAGGTTGATGGACGCAGAGCAGTGTATTGTAGGGCACGTTCCTTACTAACGTGACCTACAAGACAATGCTTTGTTATAGGCTATGATAACCACTTAACATCAGGTGGGCCATATGCTTGATCCATCAGCAAAATGTATACATAAAAAAAAAACAAACGAAAACTTAAATATGTGTCAGATATTTTTCAATAACATACACAGGAGTGCATTATTGAAAACCTTACGGATTTTTGACATCTTTGAAACTATGATTCTGATTCCCGTTCTGGAAGATGTTCTATAATCTGTGACATTTATTCTATCATATTACTTTCTTATATTTCATTTTCCAAGTGAAAATTTCAGTCATCTAGGTACATTAAATGCATAGTGACATAAGTCAAACTTCAAGTCGATATACCACAGAAGATGTATTATTACCTGCTTTTATATTGTGAATTCTAACAACAATGTAAGAAAACATATTTTCAGTAAACAAAATTATTGTTTATCGACTTTTACAAATGACGTGTGCATTCGCATCGAAAGTCAGAACCGCCGAAGTGATTTTGGTAGTGTTTGTCCACCGTCACGGAGAGAGAGAGAAAAAAGTTCATTTCACCTAATAATAATCCTACAAATCTTTATCAATGTAAACATTATAAAACATTATAAGAAAGCTGTACAGTCATATTCCGAAGCACAAAAACTCCTAATTTGGTTCAAATTCTTCAATTTGAGTTCAATTCGAATACCGACCTTAAGACACGTTTGAAAAGTTGATTCTGAATGGTTTGTCACTGACGTAATTTTTTAAATATGCTTCAGTGTAGAAGTAATTATCCAACATGAACTTCTTGTAGTAAAATAAACGTTACCTTGTTATAAACTGAAATCAAACTCTCACTCACCCATTGCTCATGGTTCGGATCCGAATCGGATCACTCGATCCACGTGATCCTTAAAGACACGACAAAATATTGGACCGGAACTGGACAAAATAATATAGCGTACCAGAATATGAACCGGATGTGACGTAGCATAGCGCACAATTCAAGCACAGAATAAGTAATACTTAGTATCAAATACGTGAATTTCCAACTTACGTCAGGCAATGCCATCTCTGTTTTGAATTTGTTAAACTGACGAACCTGTTTTTGACACAATTCTCTGAGTGGGTAGGACCTTAACTGTCATATTCTATCAATCTGGTGTTCAAACCATTTTTCTAAAAGAACGTATTTATATAATATATTTATATTACACAAGTACCTAGTTATTTAATTAGATGTTAAGGTTGATTGACGGTTGTCATCGTTTCCATGTATACCTACCTGTCTATCTAATTCCTTAAAGGTTTGTCGGAATAAAACATAATTGACATAGGTCATAATAATTCGTAAAATAGGTGTATCAGTAGTACTAACATAATACTCGTATTAGCAGTGCCCTATGATATACCTACATATTCAATGTATATTAGGTAGGTACTTATATAGGTACTACTCGTATCAGTAGCGACGCAATGTTGTTGTTGTACCGACCTTTAACAGTTTTCTACTGCCAATGAGAAAAATATTGAACGAATAAAAATGTTGATATCGTTGTACAAATTAGGAATTGTAGTGAGGTACGAGCTGCACCACCACCACCATGCCGAGTACCTACAAGTGCCACTTTGGTTGCAACATTTACTTACAAAAGGTCGATACGTCATTTATAAACTGACTTAATAATACTGATCGATAAACGTACACTTGTGACGATATTGTCTTCTAGTTGTAAGAAAATAAAGTTGATGTTGTGATTTCGACGCATATTCATCAATAAAAGCTTATTGTGTAAACTAAGTTTTATTTTTTGTGTATGCGAGTGAGCGACGGACAAGTTGCCCGCCGACGGAACCGCGCACTACGAAATTCATTAGGTATTATATGAAATGCGTTATGCACAGTATATCAGGCAAATAACATATTTCATTTCATGTTTTATAGCCGCGTGGTTCGTCAGAAGACAACTTTTTTTTATTGAAAAATCTTTTTTATTCTTGATTTTATGCTGTTATGGGTACTAGATGACTGATATACATAACATACATAGATGTTATTGTGTTATAAGTAAATGTATATGTATTGTGTGTACATGTGCAACAAAGCTTGGCCTTGCAGGCACGTACACGTACACTAGCACGTGCACGTGCACGTGCACTGGGAACGTACCCTACGTTGCACGACTTTACGTTCATCTACTTGAGGCTCACAGGTTCGCCTTTACATTAGAACGGCTCGATGACATAAATACATATGGTGGTAGTACTTCACGGACGAGTCCTTTACAAAAAGCCCCACTACTAAGTTATGTTGCTAGGATTGAATTTAACAGTAGGACGTCCTGCTAACTAACCCTTTTGACACCCTTCAAGGTTGAACAATTGAACAGCTTAGCTGCAGCCAATTGTAGGATGGGATGGATCAAGTGTTCTGTTTTGGCGCTCCACGTTGCGTTCGCAGAAGTCCCAGTTCTTGTAATATTAGCATTGCTATGCTATTGTCAGATAGTTAGTTAGCGAGCGGCCACACTTCCATTCTGTACAAGCGCCCTATTTCAGATCTCTAGGCCCTCTAGTGAAGGAGCTGCACTTTTATTTTATATTTAAAAAAATATGTGCATACACTTTAAAGAAGGAAAGCATCGTCAGGAAATCATTAAGTGTTCTAGAAGTGGCGATGGGCTTGCAACCTGTCACGTGTGGAATACGAACTACTGCAAAATGTGGGTATGTAATATCCGGATGTAACCCTGAATACCCCCCTTAGACGAAGGGTCTCGAGTATAGGTACTCGGTTGGTACTATGAAATTCGAGGGATATCTACCGTACTTGGGGTAATCCCCAAGTACGGTAGATATCCCTCGAATTTCATCGTGTGAATTCCCTAGTACAAGTAAAACTGGAATGGGTCGCATCGCAAGACTAGGCAGCAGTGTCTCGCATACTTACGTTACCTACTTACGCAGCGGTGAGGCAGCGCAGCCCGCCGCGCGTGCCCAAACCCAACCAAACCCAACCAAACCCTACCAAATATGAGGGTCTCCAGAGGCCGGCTGATTGTGTCATCGCTATAGATTGCTTTGCTTCGTGTTCAAATGGCGCTTTCTAATATATATAGCTAGAAATAATTTAGTGGACAGTCACCTGCACTAACGTATCCTATTTGTAACTTTCAAAAATGGGATCACAGCATTACAAACGTTTTCACACGAAAACACAAAAAGCATGAATTTAGTTGGTGGGTTAACTCATTTTGCTTGTATTTGCTAAATATTCATTGTAACGTTGTGACACTAGTTTGTTAAAGTTACCGATTGTACCTATACATTCTAGTGCTACTGACTGTACAACTCCATGCGACCATATACTCGTAGTGTCATGTACCTACAAGTTTGTCGAACATGCGTCTCTGGTCAACTGTCAGGGTATTCAATCTTAGGAACTCTCTCGTGCGTTCGTAGCAGAGTAGGTACTTATTTGTATTCGGATCTTCTGAGCCACTTTCCACCTCCCTGAGCCACGTGGGCATTTTTTCAGTAATATCCGCAGGGATCATCTTGAACCGTCTTAAATCTAGGTGAATCTAAGCGCCAGTTCCTCGCGACCAGGCCTAGATAGATTTTACAACGACACCTCTCAGATGAAACTTGAACGCGGCTAGCTTTACATCGGTGATGGGATAGATAGGTACCTCAGAAACGTGTGGTACCGGCCGTTATAACATGTACCTACGTCGTCACGAACAGTTCCTCTGGCGCGCGCGGAGCTCGCCTCGTGCGATTTTTTTTATGTTCTAACATAACCTAACCTGTATGTTGTGTTAGTTTTGATAAGAAGGTGGACGGGGAAAAGTAAATATTTGGCAAGGATCACCCAGGAGTCAGGAGAACAAAGGTGAGCCGTTGTCGATAACTTTGTACGGGACGGGTTACCCGCTTGAACGTCTCCGCGCTCTCCGGGGGCCGGGGGCGGACGGTCTGTAACAATCTTTTTTATTTTGACCTCGGCAGCAAGACAAGAACATATAATTTTCGTGTGGTAGAAGATTATTAGGCTATTACAATAAAACACATATTATCCTAAAAACTACTTCCTCGAGCGGGTTCGAACCCACGACCTTCTCCTCGAGTATGTAGATGGAACCACGATCGCTAAAGTACCGAATTAGAAATATCCTAAATCTTATTTTCATTCATCGCATCCCCGTATCAAGGGGAAGGTCGTGGGTTCGAATCTCGCTCGAGGAAATAATTTTTGGGACAATATAAAATCTTTGTGATTTCATTAAGTGCAGGTAAGCACCTATAAAAACTAACAAACTCATAAAACACTAATTCGATAATAATTATTTAATTAAGTAAAAAGTAATCATCCCGTTATATATTTTAGGTACATGATTTACCTATACCTAGGTGCAGCGTCTGCGTCTGCGTCTGCGTCTGGGAGCAAATGTTCACATTACACAGACGTACCTACCTACACATACGTCTATTTGATTTGGACGCTATTCGCTATAGTGCCTGATCGGCTCACGCTTGAGATTGTGGACCAACGCATATATATTAGGCAACGCCAACAGTAAAACACAGTTTATATTTTATAATATAGCTGGGATAACAAAATTCTATAGAATGTGTACCTACCAAATAACACATTTTGCACATAATTTGCAATATGAGACAGCAGAAAAAGTAAAATTGTGGATGTAAATCAAAATTTAGAAATATTATATATCAGTGGTTGAAGGTGTGGCTTGCAAGTACCTCCCTCGTACATAACTACGTATTTACCTTCTTAATTACATTTTTATAGTATTACGAATTCATATTTTTGCCACACACGTTTGGAGTAAGAGAGATAGGTAACGCTTGGGCGAATCGTTAAACCTCGTGAAAAATCACGTTCTCTCGTGCTATATACCTAGGCACCCATACTTAATATAAGATCATGCATCTTTAATGCATTTAGCTCCCTGCTCGTGTGGCACGTGAATTACTTTATACTTGCCATTTAACATGTGATACGGATGTGAAATGTTCCATGACTATTGAGCGGTGCACGGTGGCTCGAATCCATTGTAGACGACATTTTTCGGGTAAAAAGGCGAATGTGAATGCGTTGTAACGATTGTAGACTTAAGTCATACCCTTCAGTCACCGCGAAATTTCACAACCTGGTCAGGGTCTGAGGGTCTAGCATTAACGTATCGTGCTGAACTTTGAATTATATTGCGCGTCATAGCTTACTAAAATGAGGAGCGTCGCTCGGTTATCGCGCAGTGGTTGACCCGGGCAGTTGAAGCTGGTTAAACCCTCAGCCAGTACATGCCGGCCCTGATGCGCGTGTAGTCCGGCAGTCCCTCCGTGGGGCCGACGGCCGCGACGGCAGGGCAGCGGTCGTACAAGTAGCGCTGGCAGGCGGCGCGCACGTGCGGCGCGAACACTGCCTCCACGTGCTCCACGCGCGTGCTCAGGCTCGCTCGGTGCCCGTGCAGGAGCACCCACCGACCTGCTTCCGAGCACGCCCGCGCCGTGTCCACGTCCTCCGACACCAACTTGCTCTTCATGATTCGTTTAGCGCGCTCCACTTCGCCGTCGGTCACGGTATTGCACACATTCATAAGCTCGTCCAGAACCATGTGCAGCATATCGTCCAGTCTTAACGGAGCCGAAAGAAACTTTATACCCCAAAGGCCGGTATCCTTGTAAGATGTGTAGAAGGATCGGTACGCTTCGGAGAACTCGGCTACGGCAGAGGCGCGCGCGATCGGAAACGAGTGGTCGGCCCCGCTGCCTTGGGACTTGTCCCAGCCGCCGAGAATCTCCGCGGCTACCTCCATGGGAATTCGGTCGTCGTCGCACAGAGCCGGCCCCTCCACCGCTATGGCGACACTCGCGAGCGGCAACGAGTCGTCTCTCGCTCGGATCTCCGATCCGGTGAACCTGTAGACATCGCTATCGATGCACTTCGTCGGCTCGAGTTTGGCCATGTACGTATGCGCGAGTTCCACCATCTGGTCGTGCTTGACTCCTCCGACCGCGACTAGCACCGTCCGGTTAGCGTCGTAGTACTTGTTCATGTACCGAGAGACCGTCATCGCATTGAAGTTGTGAAGGTTGCAGCTCGGCCCCATCACGGTGTTCGCCAGCGGTGTTCCCTGGAACGCTGTTCGGTGCAGGTAGTCATCCAGTAAGCGGTCAGGATCGCGGTCGTGATCCTGCATCTCCAGATAGACAACCTTCTTTTGGCGTTCGATGTCGGGTTCCGAGTAGCTGTTATTGAAGACGCAGTCGGTGAGGATGTCGAGGCAGAGCGGCACGTGCTGGCAGAGACAGTGCACTCGGAAGCTGACCAGCTCGCGCGTCGTGGTGCAGTCGAAGCGAGCCCCCGTGCACGTCATCTGCTCCTCCAGCACGGTGCGGGTGCGAGCGTTCGTACCCTTTCAACAAAAACTTGATCAACTTCAACTAAATTACAATCGACTTTTACAAACGGTTCGCTGCGTGAGTACCGACTACCAGTGGCGGTTTTAGGGGGTGGCGAACGGGGCAATCGCCCGGGGCCTCGCTCTTGCAGGGGCCTCGCGCAACAACACAAAGGATATAGGGCCTCGCAAAGACCTGCTGCCGCCCAGAGCCTCGCAATGGGTACCTAAGGCCGCCGCTGCTGACTACCTCTCCTTATAAAGTCACCGTTACGAAAAATCTACTAGAGGAAACTGACCGTGGTTGAAATTAGGTAGGTATCCAAACATCGTGAGGGATAACTATGGTAGAACGTCCTATAGGTGCGTCTGCTTCCTCCAAACTTCCGTCAGGCGGATGCAGGAGGCTTATGCGAGAATATATGCACAGCGAGCGTACAATTAGCGATGCAGGTATGTGTATAAATCTCGCAATTATCAATAGGTACCTTGAAAGCGATATGCTCAAAAAAATGAGCGATGCCGTTCTCGAAGGAGCTCTCGTAGCGCGAGCCTGCGTCCACGAACACGCCCACACTCGCGTTGTAAACCTCTCTCTCCTCCGTGACAACAGTCAGCCCGTTCCCCATCTTAGTGTACTGCAACGACGGCAGGTTGCGCAACAAATGCTGAAAAGTCATCGGGTACGGGTGGTGGCGGATAAACGATTTTACAGGAGTCGCAGACTTCAGAAGCCGATTCATGACTTTCAGCATTTTTGAGAACTTTCCTATAAATTAGGTAGGTAGGTAAAATTTTTAGGAACCACGAACAAAATTGCGACCAAATAAATACAACTAAATATTCAAGCATAAAAGTAGGTAAGTACTCTGTGATAATCAAATAATAAACGTCCTACAGATGACACCTACTGTCAATTTAAATGTTTCTTTAGTTTATTTTTTTTATTAGGTACCTACTTTAACGTGTCCGTCAGAACAGCAGGTACCTAGCTCCAATCGTGTTTTCGATATTGCAAGCATTTAGTCAATTTCTCGACAGTTCATATTTTCATAATACTAGAATTAGTCACCTCATATTTTGGGATATTTTCATATAAATACATTACCTGCTGTCTTGACGCTTGCTCAGCAGGTAACTCTCTTAATCACAGCGATCACTGCACCTTTTGCACTGCTTCCTATGTCAGCATTTAGTCATGCATTTGTCAATATCACATACCAAGTTTCATCAAATTTGGTTTAGTAGCAACGGAGATATTACGATGTGTTTATTTGAAAATTTAACGGACGCCATGTGCCATTTTGCCGCCATTTTCAGCCAAAGTAATTTCACTTGAATCGAGTCACCTGTAGCTTATTTCCAAGAAATAGTTATACCGACGGATTCTTTAAATTTTTATCTTTCAGATAGCAGTCCAACATCGTAGCTTTCTAGTGTTTTTATCCTAATAAAACAATATATACAGTTTACATGCCAATATGTCCAAAGTGCAGTGCAAAGTGATACTAGGATAGGGATACTAAACTTCATAGAAAAAATCATACGACAGAAATGTATAAGTCAGACACAGTATTTCCAGCTTTTAAAAAGATTAAAGTAATCATCATCATCATCTTAGATAAGTTCACAGCTTATTTCCATGATTAAGATATGTCGATGGATTCTGATACACGGGTACATGGCCAGTAGCACTGACCTGACCGACCATGCCAAGCTAGCGAGGGTTGCTCACAGTACGTAACATGGCTGCATGACGATTGTTTCTGCCTCTCCGATATGCTGTGTGTGACTTACCGCCATGTCGATACCAACCTTATGATTTAAAATTCAAAATGGCGGGTGCAAATTATGGAATAAAAAACTGACCTGGGGGTCTTTTATGACTAATTTGAGGGTGCTGATTATGAATATCTGGTCAGAGTTGAAATTCATAATGGCGGGTGCAAATGATAGAATAAAAAGCTGACGTGTGGGTCTTTTTCGACTGATTTGGGGGTGCTAATTATGAATATGTGGTCAGATTTAAAATTCAAAATGGCGGGTGCAAATGATGGAATAAAAAACTGACATGGGGGTCTTTTTTGACTAATTTGGGGGTGCCGATTACGAATATCTGGTCAGATTTGAAATTCAAAATGGCGGGTGCAAATGATGGTACAAAAAACTGACATGGGTGTCGTTTTCGACTGGTTTGGGTCGAAGGAAGACCCCCATGTCAGTTTTTATACCATCATTCGCTTCCGCCATTTTGAATTTTAAATCATAAGGTTCGTATCGACATGGCGGTAAGTCACACACAGCATATCGGAGAGGCAGAAACAATCGTCATGCAGCCATGTTACGTACTGTGAGCAACTCTCGCTAGCTTGGCATGGTCGGTCAGGTCAGTGCTACTGGCCACGTACCCGTGTATCAGAATCCATCGACATATCTTAATCATGGAAATAAGCTGTGAACTTATCTAAGATGATGATGATGAATACTTTAATCTTGTTTTAAAAGCTGGAAATACTGTGTCTGACTTATACATTTCTGTCGTATGATTTTTTCTATGAAGTTTAGTATCCCTATCCTAGTATCACTTTGCACTGCACTTTGGACATATTGGCATGTAAACTGTATATATTGTTTTATTAGGATAAAAACACTAGAAAGCTACGATGTTAGACTGCTATCTGAAAGATAAAATTCTAAAGAATCCGTCGGTATAACTATTTCTTGGAAATAAGCTGCAGGTGACTCGATTCAAGTGAAATTACTTTGGCTGAAAATGGCGTCAGAATGGCACATGGCGTCTGTTAAATTTTCAAATAAACACATCGTAATATCTCCGTTGCTACTAAACCAAATTTGATGAAACTTGGTATGTGAGATTGACAAATGCATGACTAAATGCTGACATAGGAAGCAGTGCAAAAGGTGCAGTGATCGCTGTGATTAAGAGAGTTACCTGCTGAGCAAGCGTCAAGACAGCAGGTAATGTATTTATATGAAAATATCCCAAAATATGAGGTGACTAATTCTAGTATTATGAAAATATGAACTGTCGAGAAATTGACTAAATGCTTGCAATATCGAAAACACGATTGGAGCTAGGTACCTGCTGTTCTGACGGACACGTACACTCCTAAGAGAGAGCTCTTACAAAAGTCGTAGCTTAGGTTTTCAACCACTTGGAATACAGTTATGCGACTTTGATCCAATTAAAATACTAAGGCTCTACCTACTACCTACCAGCTACCAGCTACCTGCTAGGTTAACTTTATGTTCCGATAAGTACAATAACCTAAATCCATAAATAAGCAGGTAGGAGCTACTGTTGAAATCCTCCAATGTTGATAAAGTTTATTGCGGTTACACCAAAGTACCTACTCACCTACCTATAGGTAGGTACATGAACTGGGCAGCATGGGCTTTATAGCACTGTTAGCGATAACGTTGGGTGCTCTACAAACTTTTCGTGCTCAGGAGCTAGAGGTGTCCATGGGAGAACCAGACAAGGACGAAAAATATCCATTCGTGGTGACGTTCATCCGCGAGCATCAGAGGGCTTGCTCCGGGACGCTGATCGCTCCCAACTGGGTGCTGACCGCTGGAGAATGCACGTTCTACGCCGACGAGCATCGCGTGCAATACGGCAACCTCTCGGTGACGCCTTCGCAAGCGAAGCTGCTCAGCAAAATAATAAAAGCAGTGAAGCATCCGTCGCTGCGAGCCGACGACGAGCCGCCGAGCCAGCACTTCACGCACACCAACTTGCAACTGGTCCTTGTCGAAACGATCCCGTTGAAGCGATACGCACACATTTCAGCAATGGATTACAAGACGTTCACGGGAACCAAGGCTGAACACGCTACTTTAGAAATTACTTCTCGGGACTTGGAACCGGATCATGCGCCGACACCTCTGTCACTAGGCCAAGGAATCGTTACTTCGTGTGACCCTGAAAGGTACATGGGAATAAACTCGGATGGACCTATGATGTGCGTAGCACCAACTTGCGACACCAAGTATCTGCTCGCTCGGGCGCGGGACTCGGGGGGACCGCTGCTTTATAAAGGGAAGGTTATAGGGGTCCTGGAGAGTGCTGGTGATCTGCCTGTGATAAGATATGCAGCCGTTAGCCCGTATATAGATTGGATTCATCTTGTCACCACTCAAAACAAATCTAACTGACTGTAAGCACAGTATTTTTTTGTATACCGGGTGTAGTAAGAGTTCCGAATACTCAGGAACGTGTAAAGTTACGTGTGATGTACCTACATCAAGGTCTTATAGAATACCATTTGACAAAATTGTCGCGATTTTTTTTTTGTAATCAGAATCATGGTCTGGCTGCGCAGTTTCAGTTTTCATCCGGTATAAATAGCTTAGAAACATAATATTGTTTTATAAATAAAAATGAATCGCCGCTTAGTCTGTGATTGGAAAATATCGATAGTGAAAAATGGGAAAAATACTATTAGGTATACCTATTCAAATTACTGAGGTCACTAGAAAGGTCACTAACCTAACCTACTTAAGTGCTAAAGTTAAAAAAAAAACTTAGTGACCCACCGACTGGGTACATAATATCGAGTGGTGAGTGGTGAGTTTCGTCTTACTCATGTTCATCTTAAGACCCACCTGTTGGGAGACAATATTAAGGTCTCTGAGCATTGTTTTTAGGTCTTCCAGCGATTCCGCCATTATGACTATATCGTCGGCAAATCGAAGGTGAGTTAAATGTTCGCAATTGATATTAGTGCCATACCTATTCCAGGACACGAGCTTGAAAATATCCTTCAGTGCAGAGGTGAAACATACATAGTACATACATAGTACATACATAGTAGGTACTATGGAAAGAAAGAGGAATACACACAGGAAAGAGTATTTTCTCTAATGAATTGTCTGTGGACGTCCGAAAAATCGTCACTAAAAGTGGAAACACTACGAGCTCTGCTTGTACTTAAATTTAATATGGGCAGTTGCGAAGATTTTTATGACATACTCAATAAAAACCCTGAACTTGTTAAAAAGTGTCACTCTAGTGATAAATATGATTTTAAAAATAAATGATAAATGATTCAGTAAATTTTCTCTTGTTATGTAGGTAATTTTGGTAGGTGACAAAACTTCATAGGTACCTACTTTGCATTCACCCCATACCGGCCATACCATTGCTATCCACAAAAAGTCCCGCATTCAATTTTCAGAGAGTTGGCCGCCTTAGTTTAAACTATGGCTAATACAAAAATGTTTTTATAGTGTTAAAGACTTACTAAAGAGTGACAAATTTATCTTTGTAATTGCTATGTTATATTGTTGTTCTATTGCTTCATAAACATTTAAGGACTTATGTAAAAAATTATATGATTACAAATTAAATAAGTATAACATTAATAGGTAGGAACCTATCAAAAATATTTAAATATGCATGCCAGTGATTTGGTGAAATACACTATGACCTACGACTATTTATAACGAAAATTAAATAATGAAGCATTTTGATAAGAACTCATAATTATCGATCATATGACCAATAAACACGACCTAATGATTTAAATAATATTTAAAGTTACCTAGGTACTACTTTTTGTTACAGTTAGACATGACTTTATTGTAGCATTAACCCATTACCAAGCTACTACCACGAAAGTCTTTTCATTGTTCGACTATATATAGACCAATAGTCACTCACATAACGTGGCTTTCTATTCGTCCACCGGGATTCGCACAAGGTCGGAAAGATCAGTAAAGATACCTATTTTATCTGTGTAAATAGGTACGTACATACGAGGTGGTATATGTCATGGGTACCTACCTATTTACTGTTCAGATGCTTCGGAGCTTATATTGTTAGCTCATTCAGCCAGTCGTTAAGAAGTTTAGTTTAGACTCAATGGCTCAGGGCTAGTCCACAGGAAGTCAATCGGACCTGACAGCACTGCGGTTAAGTCAAAATAAATTCACTTCACTTACAAAATACTTTTTGGTATAGCCTGATCTTCACCACAGAGTACTTTTTTATAGACTGAAAATCTTCACTAAACCATTATTCGTAGACTTCGTAGACCGAAACGCATGCTCTATTTATATAATCTATTTACTTACAACGATGTTCAGAAGCTTTAGATCAATATTGAGCAAGCAAGTGAGTAACGGTCGGCGATACTCCCTGTGTCACCCGGTGGACCCCTGCGACCCCGGGACGCAAGTGAGCATCCTCGCCAACGGCATCCGCATCGCCACCGAGTACCGGCCGGAGCCGCTGGCCTGCGTCGCGCTGGTCATCGAGGCCGGCTCGCGCTACGAGACCGCCTGCAACAACGGCATCACGCACTTCATCGAGCACATGGCGTACAAGGGCTTCCTCTCCATGAACCGCACCCTGCTCGAGGAGGCGTTGCTCCTGATGGGCGTCAAGATGAGCGCCGACACGCAGCGTGAGATGCAGTCGTTCACGGCCTCGGGACTGTCGGAGTACGCGCCCAACATCCTCGACGTACTCGCGCGCATCGTCACCGACCTCGAGCTGGACGAGTGCGCCATCGAGCTCGAGAAGTACAACGTGTGTCTCGAGATGGTCGACACCGACGACGATCCCCGCGCAGTCACCTTCGACTACTTGCACCAGACCGCGTTCCAGGGCACGCCGCTCGCTCAGCGCGTCATCGGCCCCTCCAAGAACGTGCGCAAGTTCGACAAGTGCTCGGTCGGCAACTTCCTGCGTCAGCACTACCAACCGTACAAGCTGTGCATCGTGTCCTCCGGGCAGGTGGATCACGACGCGATGGTCGGGTGGACGGACGCGCGCCTCGGCCACCTGACGGGCGAGGCGGCCTGCCAGTCGGACGACGGGCCGAGCCGCTTCACCGGCTCGCAGATCATCTATCGAGACGACTCGATGCCGTTCGCGCACGTCGCGATCGCGTTCGAAGCGCCCGGCTACGCGAGTCCCGAGCACTGGCCGCTGCTGGTCGCGAGCCGCCTCGTGGGCGACTGGGACCGCGGCTGCGGCGGCGGCTACTCCAACGCCTCGCCCTTGGCGCGCGCCGCCGCCTGCGCTCAGCTCTGCGAGAGCTTCGAGTCGTTCTACCTGACGTACCGGGACATCGGGCTGTGGGGCATTTACTTCGTGGGGCACCGCATGAAGCTGGACGACATGTTGGCGAACATCCAAGACCAGTGGATGAAGCTGTGCGTGATGACGCAGTACACGGACATGGAGCGCGGCACGGCAGCGGCGCGGTTGGCGGTCGCGCGGCGCGTGGACGGCGCGGCGCGCTCGTGCCGCGACCTCGGGGCGGAGGTGCTGTACACGTGCTCGCGCCGCTCGCTGCCGGACCGCTGGGACGCGCTCGCTCGCACCAAGGTGCACGCCGTGCGCGACACCTGCCAGCAGCTGCTGTACGACCGCTGCCCCGCGGTGGCCGCCGTCGGGCCCACGGAGGGCTTGCCCGACTACACCCGCATCCGCGCCGGACAGTACTGGCTCAGACTCTGAACTCAACGTTACTTCCACCTGTGCTTTTCTTGCTAACTTTATGCATACCTACTTATTAACGATTACCTACTTGTATAGTAGGACCTTACATTATTGTTGTTTAATTTTAGACGAAATTTCGTCATCATCGGTCTGTAGCAGTCCAGCATTTTGTCCCAACTCTAGATTCTTTGAGAATTGTTAAGGGGATAGTCAGAGGTACGTTCAAGTATTACGATCGGTTCATACCCACATAAGTAACTACTTAACAAGATGGAACAAAACTAATATGCACCCAACCGGAAGGCTGGGTAACCGGTCTCCTCTACAAAGTTATCATATAATGAATAGATTAGAGTTATAAATGAGTGATGATTCAGGTCTCATGATGGAGTAACAACTCCGACCCATTTCATGTCCCCCTCATGAAATGGTTTGATAGGTACTTAAAGGCCATCGATCAACCGATAGAATACTTCCACATTCAACCAAATACCGTTAGATGACGCTTTTTACAGGAAGTTAAATAATTTTTGTACGGTAACATTACCGGATGTTAATAATGGGGAGTCCATTTGGCTACAAATACGTTAAGTTCTATGCTTTGACTTGCAGGTAGATGCTCACAAGATAACATTACAGCACAACATCACTACTAGTCTAGTCTCCTATAAGAGCATCGATGACGAATAAAATATTGGTTTTATACCGGTTTACAAGTCTGTTAGGTAGGACCATTATAAGAAAGAAAAAAGGTCTAACGACTGTACCGTTAAAAGTGGTTAAGGTTCCGCATAAATATTTGAAATATAGTTTATGAAAAAATAACTTAATTCTCAAGTGTGGAATAGTTGCTATCTGAAAGAGTTTAACACTAGGTACACACTTAATTTTTTTAATACGGTCTGTTTGTCTGTTTTATGTTGTCCCTATCAATCAATGGTGCAAACATAACTAACTAGTTACGTCTGCACCATTAATGGTGCAAACATAACTAACCAGTTACGTTTGCACCATTAATGGGGCAGTTCAATGGTGCAAACGTAACCGCGGGGTTTTGTTTTATATTATTTTGAACAAAAATCCTTTTAATATTCAAGAACACACAGCCATCTTCTTGCTATAGTACGAATAAACTAAGGAGGATATAACTATCAGAATTTGTAACTGTATTTTCGTCGAAATATGGCATGACGTAGCATGGATACGTCCCAATCAAATAGGATGACATAAGTTCGAATCGGATACCAGCCGGTGATCAAAAAACGGATTATGAAAATAAGGACAGAAATTATAAAACATGATACAGTGACGTGTCGGGTCCGGGCCGAGTGTCGGGTCCGGGCAGAGTGTCCGCCCGCGACGCGGAGGTTGCGTGTTCGATTCCCGCCTTGGGATAAATGTTTGTACGATCTGCAAATATTTATTCCGGGTGTTCTGGGTGTTTTCTATGTATAATAAAAAATATCTATGTATGTAATGTATTGTATTAAGTATATCAGTCATCTAGTACCCATAACACAAGCTCTGCTTAGCTTGGGGCTAGATGACGCTGTGTGGATTGTCCAGCATTATTATTATTATTATTTATTGGTCTCTTGCACATGCTTATAGTTGCACAACGGGCTATGGAGGGAGCTATGCTGTGGCTATGCTAGGAGTTGCATTCAATTTCATAGTAAGTTGTAGGAAAAAAAATAAAAAATTAAATGATCATATTTATTAATTGTTGCAAAAAGTTTGTTGTCGCGAGGTGTACTGTATGCAGAACTATTGGGTTTTGTTAGATACCTACCTTACTACATTACCTAGACTTGGAAACCTGCAGTAGAGTACCACCCACTCAGGTTCATAATTCTATTTTGTGTAAGCAGCGCCAATAATAGAGTAGATACGTAACGTACCTACCTACCTACCTCACTAGGTGATAACACTTGGCAGCCGCGCCATTATGCCGCTGCCGTCAAAATAAAACAGGAATGAGGAAATTCGTAGAAGAACCAAGGTCGTTAACTAAAACTCTCAGAATCAGAAAGTCAAAGTGGCAATGAGCAGGGCAGTGGTGGCCGTGGTGGCCGTGGTGGCGTGGTGGCCGTGGTGGCGTGGTGGCCGTGGTGGCGTGGTGGCCGTGGTGGCGTGGTGGCCGTGGTGGCAGGCTGAGCCGAGGTGGGTAGTGTGGGGTGGGAGGTTATAGCTACTACTTACTTATAGTGGTACTTACCTACCTACTCGTATATTACTTATTGTGGTGTTGGAGAAAAATGCTGCATATCCCCTGGACAGCGCGAAGGAGCAATGTGTCAATACTCAAGGAACTCCAAGTCACTAGGTACTAAGCTGTCATCCATCTGCCTTCGGCGAGTTCTTGAGTAGGTACTTCGGCCATATAGTCACAAAAGAAAGCTGTAACCTGGAAAACCTCATCATAACTGGCAAAATCGAAGGCAAGAGGTCGGAGCCCAACACGTTGGTGGGACCAGATCCGCGCTTCAAGCACTACAGGCACTACAGGCACTACAGGCACTACAGGCACTACAGGCACTACAGGCACTACAGGCACTACAGGCACTACAGGCACTACAGGCACTACAGGCAGCCGGCGACGGATCTAGGTGGCGTACATTCGTCCAAGAAGTGATCCACGGAGAGCCCACGACCCTCGGCAGTGAGGAGGACGACGATTAATACGATACATTACATAAGTAGACATTTTTTTTATTAAACTTACATATAAAATGCCCAGACCACTCGGAATAAATATTTGCAGATCGTACAAACGTTTCGAGTCCCATAACTTAAACACGCCGAAAAAATGTGGCTTTCGCCGCAGAAAGGATGCGTAGCGTCACAGCTGACAGCTGACAGCTGCCGTGTCGCGTCTTCATTGTTCATACCGACCGGTACCTACTACCTACCTACCTACCTCCTACACCAGGGAATGTTCTGTTGACTCTGCAGGCGACCGATGTGGCGCGGCGGGCGAACGTCCGCCTGCGACGCAAGAGGTTGCGGGCTCGGTTCCCGCCTTGGGCTAAATGTTCATATGATCTACAAATATTCATTCCGGGTGTTCTGGGTATTTTCTATGTAAGTAAGTGTACAGGTGATACAGGTGGCACAGCTGTTGTAGGGACAGCGCCTCGGAGCCGGTGTTACAAGATATCTGCTCTTTCCCTTGATCATCAAAATATTATTGCTACTTCGATCATCTTGAACTCTGGCATTGTTGCGTTTAGAGATTTATTAAAAACACTGATTCCATAAACCTACCTTTCAAACAAAAGTCTAGAAAATTTGTAGTTTATCCAACATGATTATCGCCGAGATAAAAAATATTTTGCAACATCCTAAAGATTTCCTCAATATCGTAGATGCAGGCAACGATAGGAAGCACTCGTATTAGTTGTAGGTTTGTATATTTACACCTACCTATGTACCTATGTACCTATGGGTAGGTAGGTGCGTACTTACATTTGTTACACGACGACGACGACGGTAGGTAATTTCCATATTTAATTTTAATCAAATTCATACCTACCTAACATTATTATTTATTATGCATAAGTAGGTATTTTAAGAGTTTGGTACTTACCTACTTATAAATAATAAATTCTATTAATTTTGTATGGAAGACGCACCCCGAGATATAAACCCAAAGCTGTAATTATAACAAACAACAAGTATATTTATTTATAAACGTCTTCCGATAAATATAAAGTTTATAACAACTTTCAATGGACGCATCTGAAAGGACGGTGCGGTGGCACTGTCAATAAATAACAACAGAATGCAATATTACACTAACATAGTAAGTACAGCTAAGTACCTACCTACACGTAGGTAATTACCTACTATAAATAGGTAGGTAGGTAGGTACGTCTTAATGTTACTAGTTAACATGGTCAAGATGAACTAAAATCTAATATAATCTAAGTACATAGGTAGGCAGGTAAATAACAATAGGACGTGTCATACACGAATCTCTTCACAAGAAATATCACATAACGTTACCTACTTGCGTTGCGTTGCATTGCGTTGCGTTGCGTTGTAAGTTGCGACGCAAAGCAACGTAACGCAAACTATTGCGACCGCCTTCGTTTATAACGAAACCGGAAGCAGACACTAATAATAGCAAAAGGAACTTACATTACACGAGTAGCATGTAGGTAGGTACATACGACAAAAGAGGCACACATTGTAAATATGCCTTATGTAGGTAGGTGTCGAGTGACGTCATGCCACAAGGTAGGTACTAGGCCTACCTAGGTGATGAGACCTACACTAGCTACCTAAGCTTAGTAGGTAGTATAGTAAGTAGTGTCTAGCGGTAGGTAGGTAGATACACTACCTACATAGCTACCTAGCGCAGCGAGAGACATTGCGCACGCTCGCTCCTGAAGAGTTCAGAGGAGGCTGAATGTCTGCATCCTTCGGTGGATGGAACCTACCGGTCGGTTTGTAAGCCTTGATAGGATTAAGTTACTGCTGCTTGCATTACTTGAGCAAATACTTCAGAAGATACCTAGGTGAGGTACTACTATACTAAGCTCCTGTACTAAGTATAATCATGATCGTGAACTAGATAGGAAGTTGATTGGATGTTCTCCCGTGTCCGTGCCTCGTCCCGCCGCCGCTCTCGTCTAGCCCGGCAGTGGCGCCTCCTGGTAGAAGTCAGGCTCGTCGTCTTCATCTTTATCTTTCTGGGCCCCGTCCAGCTGGAAGTCGGTCATTCGAATTGTCCAATAAGGATATTTTGGCATATTCGCTGAGCTATCACTGGCTGCAGAGCCAGCCTAGACGGCGTGATCGCTAAGGGTTCTCCGACATTCATTAGCGTTATGGATAGCTATAGGATGGGTACCTACCTACGTAAGGTAGGTAATTGCCTAATTAGAGTATTGCAGTCTTTACTTAGATAAGTGCTAGTCGGGCACACCGGAGCATGGGACTCCTACTAGGCTACTAAGGCTAGGTAGATACAGTCAGGGGTAGCAGTAGGTTCAGGTAGTTACCGCTCTGAGCTGGAGCGGCGTGAAGAGGTAGACGAGGGACATGCGCAGCGGCACCATGAGCACCAAGAAGAAGGGCAGCGCCAGCGAGATGCGGGACGACTTCACCAAGTACAGCAGAGCCAGTCCCGCCAGCTGGAGCAGCGTGTACAAGTGCATCCGAGAGGTCGGCACCTGAGGACATAGCGAGCGAGGCGGAGTGACGTCAACTCAGGCGTAGCGTGCACGGACCGACGGACCGACGGACCGACGGACGGACGGAGGGATACTCACGCGACGCACGTACGGCACCTGCGGATGATGCTTCACCGGCTTCAGCAGCAGCACGGCTCGCTCCCACAGTTGGATGGTGCTAAGCGCCGAGATGCCCATGTACAGGAACACGCCGAACAGCACCGCCATAGGCACCAAGCGCAGCCAGCGCGCCGCCAGCACCGACAAGCCCACCAGCAACGACACCACCAGCCCCGTCAGACGCTGCTCTGAAACACCGAGGTCCATCGGTGAGCGAGGGAGCGAGGGAGCGAGGGAGCGAGGGAGAGGTAGGCGCGGTGCGGTGCTCTCACCCTTGACGTGGACGATGTGCGGCTTGTCCCCGGGCGCGTGCGTGGTGGACATGACGGTGAGCGCCGCGACGTGGCTGACGGAGCGCACGGTGGCGACGCACTGCAGAGCGAGGGAGCGAGGGAGCGAGGGAGCGAGGGAGCGAGGGAGCGAGGGAGAGGTAGGCGCGGTGCGGTGCTCTCACCCTTGACGTGGACGATGTGCGGCTTGTCCCCGGGCGCGTGCGTGGTGGACATGACGGTGAGCGCCGCGACGTGGCTGACGGAGCGCACGGTGGCGACGCACTGCAGAGCGAGGGAGCGAGGGAGCGAGGGAGCGAGGGAGAGGTAGGCGCGGTGCGGTGCTCTCACCCTTGACGTGGACGATGTGCGGCTTGTCCCCGGGCGCGTGCGTGGTGGACATGACGGTGAGCGCCGCGACGTGGCTGACGGAGCGCACGGTGGCGACGCACTGCAGAGCGAGGGAGCGAGGGAGCGAGGGAGCGAGGGAGCGAGGGAGAGGTAGGCGCGGTGCGGTGCTCTCACCCTTGACGTGGACGATGTGCGGCTTGTCCCCGGGCGCGTGCGTGGTGGACATGACGGTGAGCGCCGCGACGTGGCTGACGGAGCGCACGGTGGCGACGCACTGCAGAGCGAGGGAGCGAGGGAGCGAGGGAGCGAGGGAGCGAGGGAGAGGTAGGCGCGGTGCGGTGCTCTCACCCTTGACGTGGACGATGTGCGGCTTGTCCCCGGGCGCGTGCGTGGTGGACATGACGGTGAGCGCCGCGACGTGGCTGACGGAGCGCACGGTGGCGACGCACTGCAGAGCGAGGGAGCGAGGGAGCGAGGGAGCGAGGGAGAGGTAGGCGCGGTGCGGTGCTCTCACCCTTGACGTGGACGATGTGCGGCTTGTCCCCGGGCGCGTGCGTGGTGGACATGACGGTGAGCGCCGCGACGTGGCTGACGGAGCGCACGGTGGCGACGCACTGCAGAGCGAGGGAGCGAGGGAGCGAGGGAGCGAGGGAGCGAGGGAGAGGTAGGCGCGGTGCGGTGCTCTCACCCTTGACGTGGACGATGTGCGGCTTGTCCCCGGGCGCGTGCGTGGTGGACATGACGGTGAGCGCCGCGACGTGGCTGACGGAGCGCACGGTGGCGACGCACTGCAGAGCGAGGGAGCGAGGGAGCGAGGGAGCGAGGGAGCGAGGGAGAGGTAGGCGCGGTGCGGTGCTCTCACCCTTGACGTGGACGATGTGCGGCTTGTCCCCGGGCGCGTGCGTGGTGGACATGACGGTGAGCGCCGCGACGTGGCTGACGGAGCGCACGGTGGCGACGCACTGCAGAGCGAGGGAGCGAGGGAGAGGTAGGCGCGGTGCGGTGCTCTCACCCTTGACGTGGACGATGTGCGGCTTGTCCCCGGGCGCGTGCGTGGTGGACATGACGGTGAGCGCCGCGACGTGGCTGACGGAGCGCACGGTGGCGACGCACTGCAGAGCGAGGGAGCGAGGGAGCGAGGGAGCGAGGGAGCGAGGGAGAGGTAGGCGCGGTGCGGTGCTCTCACCCTTGACGTGGACGATGTGCGGCTTGTCCCCGGGCGCGTGCGTGGTGGACATGACGGTGAGCGCCGCGACGTGGCTGACGGAGCGCACGGTGGCGACGCACTGCAGAGCGAGGGAGCGAGGGAGCGAGGGAGCGAGGGAGCGAGGGAGCGAGGGAGAGGTAGGCGCGGTGCGGTGCTCTCACCCTTGACGTGGACGATGTGCGGCTTGTCCCCGGGCGCGTGCGTGGTGGACATGACGGTGAGCGCCGCGACGTGGCTGACGGAGCGCACGGTGGCGACGCACTGCAGAGCGAGGGAGCGAGGGAGCGAGGGAGCGAGGGAGCGAGGGAGAGGTAGGCGCGGTGCGGTGCTCTCACCCTTGACGTGGACGATGTGCGGCTTGTCCCCGGGCGCGTGCGTGGTGGACATGACGGTGAGCGCCGCGACGTGGCTGACGGAGCGCACGGTGGCGACGCACTGCAGAGCGAGGGAGCGAGGGAGCGAGGGAGCGAGGGAGCGAGGGAGAGGTAGGCGCGGTGCGGTGCTCTCACCCTTGACGTGGACGATGTGCGGCTTGTCCCCGGGCGCGTGCGTGGTGGACATGACGGTGAGCGCCGCGACGTGGCTGACGGAGCGCACGGTGGCGACGCACTGCAGAGCGAGGGAGCGAGGGAGCGAGGGAGCGAGGGAGCGAGGGAGAGGTAGGCGCGGTGCGGTGCTCTCACCCTTGACGTGGACGATGTGCGGCTTGTCCCCGGGCGCGTGCGTGGTGGACATGACGGTGAGCGCCGCGACGTGGCTGACGGAGCGCACGGTGGCGACGCACTGCAGAGCGAGGGAGCGAGGGAGCGAGGGAGCGAGGGAGCGAGGGAGAGGTAGGCGCGGTGCGGTGCTCTCACCCTTGACGTGGACGATGTGCGGCTTGTCCCCGGGCGCGTGCGTGGTGGACATGACGGTGAGCGCCGCGACGTGGCTGACGGAGCGCACGGTGGCGACGCACTGCAGAGCGAGGGAGCGAGGGAGCGAGGGAGCGAGGGAGCGAGGGAGAGGTAGGCGCGGTGCGGTGCTCTCACCCTTGACGTGGACGATGTGCGGCTTGTCCCCGGGCGCGTGCGTGGTGGACATGACGGTGAGCGCCGCGACGTGGCTGACGGAGCGCACGGTGGCGACGCACTGCAGAGCGAGGGAGCGAGGGAGCGAGGGAGCGAGGGAGCGAGGGAGAGGTAGGCGCGGTGCGGTGCTCTCACCCTTGACGTGGACGATGTGCGGCTTGTCCCCGGGCGCGTGCGTGGTGGACATGACGGTGAGCGCCGCGACGTGGCTGACGGAGCGCACGGTGGCGACGCACTGCAGAGCGAGGGAGCGAGGGAGCGAGGGAGCGAGGGAGCGAGGGAGAGGTAGGCGCGGTGCGGTGCTCTCACCCTTGACGTGGACGATGTGCGGCTTGTCCCCGGGCGCGTGCGTGGTGGACATGACGGTGAGCGCCGCGACGTGGCTGACGGAGCGCACGGTGGCGACGCACTGCAGAGCGAGGGAGCGAGGGAGCGAGGGAGCGAGGGAGCGAGGGAGAGGTAGGCGCGGTGCGGTGCTCTCACCCTTGACGTGGACGATGTGCGGCTTGTCCCCGGGCGCGTGCGTGGTGGACATGACGGTGAGCGCCGCGACGTGGCTGACGGAGCGCACGGTGGCGACGCACTGCAGAGCGAGGGAGCGAGGGAGCGAGGGAGCGAGGGAGCGAGGGAGAGGTAGGCGCGGTGCGGTGCTCTCACCCTTGACGTGGACGATGTGCGGCTTGTCCCCGGGCGCGTGCGTGGTGGACATGACGGTGAGCGCCGCGACGTGGCTGACGGAGCGCACGGTGGCGACGCACTGCAGAGCGAGGGAGCGAGGGAGCGAGGGAGCGAGGGAGCGAGGGAGAGGTAGGCGCGGTGCGGTGCTCTCACCCTTGACGTGGACGATGTGCGGCTTGTCCCCGGGCGCGTGCGTGGTGGACATGACGGTGAGCGCCGCGACGTGGCTGACGGAGCGCACGGTGGCGACGCACTGCCAGGGCGCGCCGAACAGGCCGCACAGCGCGTTCACGGCCGACATCAGCACTATGTCCATGTGGAAGCCGCTGCCCTTGTACAGCCTCCGCTCCGGCTTGTCCACTATCAACCTGCGCAACGGAACACATTCAACCGGTACAACGAGTGCATCGAGCCATTTCATCCGAGGTGGTCAGCACCTCGTCAGCCAGGGAGAAACTACCGTTCATTGCGCCCTGAGCCTGCAAGACACTACACTACACCAAGAATTTTTGGATAGTAAAAAATACAAGTTAAAATTCCAGGCTTCCTAACGGAAGAACTCCTAAGAAAGGAGCCAGACTGGCTCCAGAAGATCGGAGCGATATGAAGACTCGTGACAACTCGGTAGCCAGCGGCGGATGATCCGAACAATGCCATGCCAGACGCACAGCGGTAAGGTAAAAACAGTTGCTGAATTATCTGTGAGTGTAAGCACAATGTTAATGTATCTTCAACTGGGCACGAGCAGTGAGGTCTGAAAGAGAGAGTAGGGAGGAGTGAAAGGGAAACGAAACTTACTCGGCGATGTGCGTCTCCATGAAGACTATGATGTAGACCATGAGAGCAGGCAGCACCATAGCGGCGGCAGCCCAGGCGGGAATGGAAGCCAAGCCGGAGCCCAGCGGCACCAGCCAGGGTCGAGTCGCCACCGTGGGACTCAGGCCGGGAGGGACGCGCAGCTTCTCCGTCCACACGGGAGTGGCACAGGACACGCCCACCATCACCACGATGGCGATGGGGACGCCGAAGTCTCCGAGTGCACGCCTGGCCTGCAACGTCATCCCGACTCTCAGCACATGGCCACAGCGGACCGCATCCAACACGCAGTAAGACAAGCCGACACGTGGTGGGTACTCACGCTGCGTCCTAGGAACTTGCCGTTGCGGAATATCCGCAGGTAGTAAGCTATGATGAAGGTGGCCAGCGTGAGCATAGTGCACCATAGCGCAGTGTTGGGCTGTGGACTCATCGACGCAACCGTCGCCGTCGCCGTCGCCGTCACCGCATCTGGAAGCATATCCGCTCTCACCATGAGGTTGCATTGCAAGCGAAGCGACGCAACGAGACTACGACATAGTTACCTCACCTGCCTACGGATATAAGTACATGTACCTCACCACACACCTCCCACTAACAGCCCTCACTCACCCGACAGCGTAGCGTTATTGGGCAGCATCGGCAGCGTGGAGTTGGGTACCGGCGTTGGGTGGGCGTTGGCATTTTGGTCGACCACCGTCGTGAGGTTGCCGCAATAGTCGGCGCCAAGTGGATGGGCACGGTACACCCCCAGCGTCGCGGTGATCGGCTCCGATATGAAGATCAGTGAGATGAGGAACGCGAATATATCCTCCGTGAAACTGCGAGCGCAAGCGTAGGCATCAGTGCCCGAAGGCGGACAGCAGATGGTAGATAACAGATGGTAGAGGAAGGTGGATGCGAGGTTCTCACCGAGTTATCTTCTTGACGGCGACGCTGCCCTCGACGGAGGCGACGCACAGCGCTATCACGATCATCCAGAGGCCAGCGTACATCCTCGCAGCGAGGAAGTCGAACCCGGAGGCGCGACAGAAGCCGGCCAGCGACTCGTCCAGCAGTAGCAGCGGTCCCGTCGCTCCCGTTATCATCATGGGCTGCCCGGCCGATAGCGCGAACAGCACGCCGCCCAGACACGTGAATACCTGCATCACGTCGTCGTAAGACTCCCTCCCAACCTTCCACCGGGATAACTATGTCTAACCTGACGAGCACCCATTCGCACTCGCACTTGCATGAACATGATAAGAAGCCAGGGCGGTCGACTGACTAGGTGGAGCGCTGCAGAGGTAGACAGCTATCCACAACCAAGCGGTCCACTCACCAAGGTCTCGGAGATGCCGATCTGTCCGTGCGTCTTCTCGGCCAGCAGTCCGCCGAATGTGATGGCGGAGGAGAGCGCCGCGAAGTACATAAAGATTGCGGCCGCCACGCATTGTCCGTTCAGCGCGTCCGTGAAGTCGGACACGTAGTGCGGGTACCGGCGCCTCATGTCCCGTACCACGCCTGGAACGTACAGGTACCGTACAGGCTTCGCGTCCAGCCGCCGAGCGGGGTGTACTGGCTCTCACTTACAATTACATAACTATGTTCGCTTAAGTAACTTCGCTTCACAGCTATAACCAAGGGCGATGCAGGAGGTACTCACCACTGGAGTGAATGAATGAATGATGAATGGATCGGATGGGATCGGAGACTCACCGCCGAAGAGCCGGCCGGTGCGAGACAAGGGGTCGTCGGGCTCCTTGGGCGGCAGCGCGCTCTCGGCGGCCAGCAGCGCCTGCTTCTCGTCGAGCGGCGCCGCTGCGACGAGCGGAGCGACGGCGGCGGCGGCGGCGGCGGCGGCTGCAGCGTGGCGGCGCTCGAGCGCGTCGCGCTTGCGGCGTCGGATCATCTCGCTCTTGGCGCGCAGCTCGTCCAGCGGAAGCAGCGCGCGTCTCTCCCAGTCGCCGGGAGGCAGCACGATCGAGTCGTCGAGGAACTCGTTGATCGCGCAGAGCAGATCCCGGCGATCGTGGGCGCGGTACGCGATCCCGTGGAACGCCGGGTTCGACATGAGCGTAGAGATGGAGCGGCCCACCTCGCGGTAGTCGAGCTCGGCGTCCGACGGCCCCAGCAGGACGAACATGAAGCGGACCGGCACCGGCACCTCGGTGACGGACGGCATCGGCGCTGCCTCCGCGAGACGGACGAACGCGATGGTCGGCCGGTCGAGGAAGGCGACGGCGCCCACCAGCACGGCGGTCGCCTCCGCGTCTTCGGGGATGCGCCGCATCAGTGCGTCGTTGCGCGGCCGCAGCTCGTCCTGACTGCTGTCAGAGGAGGGTGCGAGCCCGCCCTCGGCCGCGACGCCCGCGGACGACTTCTTGCGCGCCTCCGCGATGCCATGAGAGCTGCGTCTGCGCCGCCCGTCCGCCAGGCTCTGCCGATGTCAATGCCGATGCCAACACATGCATTCCAAGCCGATAGCGCTCCTCATGCACACCCCCACACAAACACACCCCCCCCACACACACACCCACACCCCCCTTAGCGGTAGTAACCTCACATCATCATCATCATCAGCCCGACAAAACCACTGCTGGACGTTGGCTTCCATTACTTTTCCGGAATTCTGAAGTTTGTCCATCCACCGACTTCCCGTGATTCAAACAATGTCGTCCCATCGTCCCTCACTCCGTACCGGGCGTCTTCTGGCTTCTCGTAGTCACCACTCGAAAACCTTTACTCCTTAGGGGCTACTCGGTTCTATTTACGAGCTCTCTCTAGGTAGATAGATACGCGTACCAACTGGAGGCCTTGCTAGAGGTGGTGCATGCTTGACAGAGGCGACGGCAGTCACTCTTCAACATGTCTTACGTACCCAGCTCCTCACCACTAGCCCACTAGCCCACTAGCCCACTAGACAGTATTAGTACTAGCAACGCAGCGCACTCTCACGATTCAAGATCTCAGCTCGCAACTCTTCCGTCCGAGGCGAATGTGAATATTCTCGAGGCACGCACTTCACCTACGAGCAGGCGCTGCGCTGATTGCAATATATCCTCTAAATTATGTAAGTAAAGTACCTACCTATATTATACATAATATGTACTTTTGGGTAACCTTCCAATCCAACGAATTTTATAGATGATCATTTTAATATAATACCATGCAAAAAAAAACAGCAGGTACAGTCGGCTACACTAGAGTGTGCATACGATCTGTAACTTTCAAAATGGGGTAGCGGCGATTTAGTGGTCATTTGCCTGGCAAATAGGTACTTTACAAATTAACGAACTCGAAAACGATAAACAACCGCACAACTTCAAACCCCCACGGCACAGCTCACAAGCTGACTGTTTTCGCCCGGTGGAGGATATCGCAGGTGGAGCTGCGACCGTTCGGAAGTTAGTAGGTTGATGTATTCCAGGGCAGGCGAGCGAACGTCCGCACACGAACGAACCAGATCACCGTCCTGCAGGTGAGGTAGGTGTCGCAGCAGCTCGCAGCCGGCTCGGTCGGCCGGCTGCTACCTAGCAACGTCACATGCAATGGAATTAACTACTTATGTACCTACATCTACGCACTACTGTAGTTCTGAAAGGCATGGGATCGTCGCGTCTCAAGCTCCGCTCAAGCTGCATCGGATCTAGCGGCACACGCGCACCCGCACACGCACACTATGTGTCGGCATGCATGCATGATGCGTGCGGTGCTCATGTACCCGCAGCATGAGGCTGACGCGCGGCAACGCGCTGTGCCGCCGCCGCGCCGCCCCGCCCTCCGCCGCCGCCGCCGCCGCCGCCGCCGCCGCCGTCGAGCACAGCGAGCGACGAGCGCGCATGCTCGCCGCGCCGCCCTCCTCCGCCCACAGCGACTGCGCACACGCGACATGCCTAGACAACTCAACCAGGCACCCCCTACTTACTCGCAACTCGCTGGCCCTACTGGTTATATGTTATTTAGATCCATGATTGTAAGTAATGTACAGGTGAGATCTCGCACCGCACCATTATAGACAGTCCTTGGCTTCGATCACTCCTGGTGGTAAGGTACCCCAAGTGACCATGAAGCCGACGATGAAGCGGGACGGTCTAGAAGATACCTAGGGTAGGGTACCTTACCTCCGGGGACCTGAAAGTCCTGCGCGATCGTGTCGACAGCGGATGCAATTCGCGAGTAGGTTCCTACTACCTAGCCTACCTCTTACCTATAGTTAGATTAGGTCGCTTCGCTTCGCTCGACTTCTCTCTTGTCAGGGAAGCCGAAGCTAATTTAAATTATCAGGATTTTTTTAAAAAGAGATTATACTTAATTTATGAAACACAAATTAAAATGTATTCCATAAGTATCAACAATTTCATCCGAATGATGGGTTGTTTCGCGCCTATTTTCTATGCATGCATTATGTATATGCATATGTAAGTATGTAAATGTATATGAGGGCTCGTCGATCAGGCGGCGGGAGCCTACGAGCACTGAAGCCTATCACCCGAGGCATTTGATGGAGTAAGAACAGTGCATCGTAGGGCACGCACGCAAGCGCACGCACGCACCACGCACGCACGCACGCACGCGCGCACGCACGCACGCACGCACGCATGCACGCGCGAGGAAATGCATAATGCAATAATTAGCTAGGCGTCGCCTGCGCTCAAAATACGCCGTGTGCTTAGGCTCTAAGGCCGTAACTAGGTCTGAATGTCTTGTCTGTGATAATGGGCAGCAAGATGTTGATGCCGAGCGCTTACTTAAAAAGAACTGTCCCAAGCCTATTCATACCTGCAGTGACCTGCACCTACAACTCTTCAGAGCGGTTACATTGTGCGGCCGTGAGCGGGCTTGGCTTTGCAAGTCATATTCGCTCACATGCCCGGAGTTAGCAACGTTCGCCCTTCACGGATACGTTAAGGAGGACATCATCATCATCAGTACACTTACATCTGGTAACCCTAGAGGCGCGCATACCTACACACTAGGAATAGTATAGGCACAAGCACCCTATCTAACCTACCTAATTACCTACTTATCGGATTAACCTTGTACATTTTTACACACATGATTTCCGATAGGTACCTACCTACCTATACCTACCTGCGCAGCGTAGCCTACTGACTACTGACTACTGACTACACGCCAAATACCACATCCACAAAACATTGATAAGAATCTAAGGAGCTGTTTTATTTAATTGAGTCACCAACACCGGTGCGCGATGGATGAGGCGATATCAGCGTGCGTAGTTAGAAGACACCTACCTGCACTGCACCTACTAGGTGTAGGTACCATTCCGTAGGCAGGTAGGTAGGTGGGTAGGTAGGTCTATTGAATGCATCGAGTTAGTTAGAAGCCTCATTTTTAACGGCCCATCAGCTCACGCTTCCGAGCCTTTTACTTCTATTTATGTTTTCCGTTTCCCTGTCAGTTGGCAAGCGTAACGGACCTCTCAGGAATATTCGTGTGCTCTGCCGTGTGCTACCAGAGGACCAGCACAGCACATAGGATGTCCTCTACATCCACTGACATCCGCGCCACAGTCCGCGTCGATACCTATCCTACCTAGTCTAACATGGTAGGTACCCATTTAGAATAAACATAATAATTTTAGATTTGTTTCAGTCGCTTGCTGTGACAAGTGACAAGTGACAAGTGTGACAACAGCAACACAACGCAACACGAGCTCAGACAGACCTGTCCGGCTCTCCTCGAGGGGGGGGGGACATGCGTAAATGCATTTAACATTGTTTCAAAAAAAGGACGCTACAAGAAGGCAAGAAGCGGTAAACCTTGAACCGTTTCCATGCCACTGGGTCCGTGTTCAGCTGGTATTACAATAAGTTTGTGTAATGATGTAGTCAGCTGGTGGTGGCAAGTGGCGGTCGGAGTAGGTAGGTACTGGTACGGTACCTGCAGGCTGGTGTAGGAGGAGTGCTTGCGGCCGCCGATGGAGAAGCGGAACCGGTCGTCGTGCACGTGGTGGTGGCGCAGCAGCAAGGCGCTCAGCACGGCCTGCGTGTCGTCCTCCGCGATGAGTCCCTCGGCCGCCATCGCCTGCGCCACTCGCCACGCCGTCGCCGGCAGGTCTCGCTCCTCCAGGTCCAGCAGCACCACGCCGGTCTCCAGGCAGCGCCTCAGGTTCAGCAGCGAGTGGAACGACAGCGACGCCACGTGAGGCTTGCCCCACCTCGCCGAGCCCTCCTCCACGTCCTCCTCGTACTTGATCCAGCGCGCCGTCTCGCGCCAACCCGCGGCGCCGCCGCCTTCCGTCTCGCTCACCAGCTCGTCCAGCTGCACGAACACCTGCAACACGCCCCACCGCGCCCTTCAGCATCCGCGTCCTAGCGCCGTCGTCTACGCCAACGTCGGCGACGGACGTCGAGTCGCTCACCGAGTGCGGGCTGTGGTCGTACGCGCCGGTGCCGGAGCCGGGGTCTGCGGGCGCGGGGGACTCCTCACCGGGGTCGCCGCCGGGAGCTACCTGCGGAAGGGTCGCGGACGGGTCGGTCACGGATGCCGATCATGGGTCCGAGGGGGGCGGGTAGTCGAGGGTCACCTTGGAGGGCGCGAGGTGCCGGCGCGGCGGTGGACGCGTCGCTTCTCTGTCTCTCGCGGCATGCCTCTCGCTCTCATCGGCGCCACGCCCTCCTCCTCCCGCCTCCTGCAGCGACAGCTTGCGGGGCCGCGGAGGATGCAGATGTCGCCTGCGAACGGGAACCTGACGGTTAAGCGAGGGTAGGTCGGGAGACGCATGAAGGGTGCGGCTGGGCGGGGATGGACTCCGCGTCGGAAGCTCTCGCGTACGTGACCGGCATGGCGCAGAGAGCGAGCGGCCGGACGGCTGCCGTCGGATACGTACGCGTGGCGTTCATCGCGACGATCCCGCTCGGCGGCCGTGTCCGGCGGCGCGGGCACGGGTGCGGGCGCTGCGCCGTCCCACTGCACGCGACGCTCGCCGTCCCGCTCCTGCACACACGAGATTGCATCGCTAACTCATCCGGCCCTCGCGCTCACCCTGCATTGCTGCCGGTGCCGGTGGCGGTGCCGGTGGCGGCGGCTCACCTGCGCAGAGTCCGCGTCGAGCTCGCGCGCCGCGCCCGCTGCGCCCTCTGCAACGGAACACCTCATCAGCACAGCACAGCGTACACGGTACCTACACTCGCGCACGTCCTACTGACCGTGGTGCGGCGGTGGCGCGGCGTGGTCGCGACGCGGCGCGCTCGCGAGGGGCACTCCCCCTCCCGCTTCCCCCGCTGCCGCCCCGCCGCCGCCGCCGCTCCATACGACGCGGTCCATCTCCTCGTCCAGCTGCAGCTCATCGTCGCCCGCCGCCTGTACAACACACGTTACGCTGTTAGCTAACATACATACCTAGGGAACCACTACTTAGTTTATTTATTTATTTCGACACCTCAACGACAGATCCTAAGTACATAATAGATCCTAGGAACATATTCCGATGAATCATTATGATGAGTAGGTCAGTGGTAGGTAGGTTGGGTACAGTACAGGTAGCACAGCGTTACTCCATCCAGAGCAGCGTTCATACCTACCTAGTAGGTACCACCTAGTTCGTACCACCAAGGCGAGGTCGGAGCACGGCACGGCACGGCACGGCACGGCACGACACGACACGGCACGACACAGGTGACAATACATTATTCGATGCACAGTACACACGTCAACTAGCTAGCTGTGTGTGTAAGTACCTAGGTACCTAACTACCTAGGTATAGGTAGGTAGGTAGGTAGGTACCTAATTACTTAGATTAACTTTTTATCGCAATCGGTTACACTTTAATAATGACGGAATTGAGCAAAAAGAGCCGCGAACCAACGCGCCCACTTATCGGTGATAATGACAATACATCATCATGTACCTAGGTACGTAGGTACCTACTAGGTGCTTACCTAACATCTTGTGTAAAATGAAGTCCGTCTTTATCATATTTGATTGGAATCCGATCCTTTAAAAGTTAAGTGCAGAAAACTAGGTAGGTAAGTAGGTACTTACCTACTACAGGAATGTGTGACAATTTTCGTCAAAATCGGTTAAAAAATAAGATAGGTAGGTACCTATCTACTTAATCTTTAACTAATCCGCCCGGGACTGTAATCGAACTCGTACCTACCTATCTTTACATTTCACCCGAATGGGATAAAAGTATTAGTAAGTAAAGTAGGTACGTACCTATACTTACCTACTTACCTACCTATATCCACCAAATATTGTTTCTCGATTACCTACTTAGGTACTTTAGTTAAGTAGGTACCTATCGTAATTAGTAACCTCTGCTGTTAACGGCCTGTGTCAAGTTATAGAACGAGCTCGTGCCCGATCCGCTATCCCCTATCCCATCGCCATGCGCCAAACGTCATGCGTCATGCGTCATGCGTCATGGCCAGGGGGGGATACCTTTGCAAGAATCGAGTTCATTAGTCGCACCGGCACGCACTACTCACTACACACTCGAGAACAGAGAACTCGTTCGTTGGTTAAAAGTGGGTGCGTGAGCGTGCGATGCAAACTCTCTCCACTGCAGCCGTCGCACGCACGCACGCACGCACGCACGCACGCACGCACGCACGCACGCACGCACGCACGCACGCACGCTTTAGGTGCACTGTACACTATAGGTACACTGAACACAACACGCACACCGCGGCCGTGTTCTTGTTGAAACGTGATTTAGACACACCTGCGTTTACGTTTTGTCGTAGTGGTAGTGGTAGTGGTAGTGGTAGTGGTAGTGGTAGTGGTAGGCACTAGCATGTAGCATGCCACTCACTGCCAGGGTCAGGTGCAGTGCAGGTGAGCTAAAGGTACTAAGTATATCTCAATAACTAGGTACCTATACTTAGATAAAGTTCACTGTTCACGGGTACATAAAGGCATAGAAATTATTCACAGAATACTTTGTTACATCGGGAATTATTTGTCCATCGTCCATCTCGAGTCACAGACCAGACATTCCCAGAAAGACACAGAGTAGGTGAGGTACTGCTACTGTATTTTTTTTATTTTTGGAATAAAAATGATTCCTTGTTTTTTAATTCTTCTTCATGCATCTGTGGCAGTTTTGACAAGATGGCACCCGGCACTTATCCGAGACAATATTGCCAGTGGCATGTACATGAATAAATAGATTTAGCTCATCAGTAAAAAACATAGAATAAGGACTAATAAAAAAACAATAAAGTCGGATGTCATTACCTGCATTAGTTATGAAAATAAATTGATGGCGTTTCTCTTTAAAAAATAACGGATCCTCGTAGGTAAGTGACGCATACTTACATTAGTAGGTGTAGCTCATGTACTACTTACATACTATGTATGTATGTACATAACCAACACAACAACAGTTCACACTTTGTTCTCAGACCTCAAGCGAAATTACATATCAGAACATAAAAAAAATCTGAAGGTTATATTGCTTCAAAGGAAATTAAATTGGCTTCTTGTTCTTCTTTATATAGGTATAGCTACAGACAACACATTTACTCAAAGCTAAATTAGGTTTTAAGGGGTAATGCAGATAGCGTCCAGCAGGAGCCCCTTGCGTTGTGTTGTGTGTGTTATCCAGTCCGGCGTGTAGTGTAATGTGTATTGTGTAGGTAGGTAGGTAGGTATAGGTAGAGATAGGTAGCGATAGGTAGCGATAGGTAGAGAAAGGTACCTAATGAGAGGTGAGCGCGAGCTCGTCGCGGCACGTGCGTCGCGCTTGCTCGGTGACTCCGTTCAAGCTCCGTTCCTTCTCCGTTCCCGGCCGGAGCTATGATCGATGCTAAATAATCATAATACCTACCTACTACCTACCTCACTATCAAAGTCAATTGACTTCACAAATGAATAGCGGGTTAAGGTGAAACACAACTCTTGCTCGGTGTCGCCGCATCGTTTTTATAGTTCCAAGTGTTTGCGTAATGGCGGTCATTGCCGGCACAGTTACACCGTGGCTGACGTTTGATTGAAGCAATCGGGCCACGCACGATGCGGTGCGGTGCGGTGCGGTGCGGTGCGGTGCGGCAGAGAGAGGAGAGGAGTACCTACACCTACACCTACACCTACACCTACACCTACACCTACACCTAGGCGCGACGCGAGTGTTGAGCTGCGGGTGGAAGTGGTCCCTGGACCTACCTCGACATGATGCTGAACAACTAATAACCTCTATTGTTTTATTCAAAGTCAAGGAGTGTTTTTTGAAATAAAAATGTCATTGGCAGTATTGTGAGTGACGTGTTGTGGAGTGTTGGACGCGAGCCACGACCACGGCGCCGCGCAATGCCGTTCTTATAACGCTAATGCTTTGCTAGAAGAGAAGGTTCGTTGTATTGTGGATCCACCCTACCCAGTAGGAAGTAGCCATGCCACTAGAGTACGAGGAGAGAACAGCCACAGATTAAAGGAGTAACGATACATTATTTTAATATAAATATGCTAAATAGTATTTGGATTCTTATTGATTATGTAGGTAGGTACCTATAATAATACGGAAGCGTCCGAGGCGTGCGCGTGTTCGTGCTATGTATGTATGTACTGGTTATAATAATAATGATGCATGCTTGCTGAACAATCAGCGTCCCGCGCCTCACTGCTCTAGCTGTATGTAGCGTAGCGTAGGCTAGCGCTAGGTCAGTGTCAGTGTCAGTGTCAGTGTCACGTCACGTCACGTCACAGCGGTAGAGCACCTCGCGACCGCACTGGCACGTCACTACACTACACTAGACACTGGGTGAGGTGACTAACGACGCGGCGCGACGACGCACTACCTACCTACTCTACGTAACCTACCTACTAGGTAACTAATGATTAAATAAGTAAAGTAAGGGCCTGCCTACCTAACCCATCTAAGTACCTACTTACCTACCTTGCCGAGGTAGGCACCGCAGTGAGTTTACTCATCCGTGGTAGGTTATTTTTATTCACATATTTAGGTGAGTAGGTAGGTAGGTATAGTATAGGTGCCTGCCTACCGAGTGTACCTTCCTATTTATTAACTTCAAATCATTCAGGCACAAGATTAGTGTTCCGTCGTGTCGAGCGTGACGGCCGTTCATTAGTAGGTGAGTGTGAGGATTGTGGATCATCTATACTACCTATATATGCTAATAGGAAGTAGGTAAGTAAGTAAGTATCTATTAGCTTAGCTACGCAGGTAGGTACTGTAAGTAGATACTTATGTATATTAGTGCCTGCCACCGCTAGTAGCTATCTACCTGAGTGTGTAGGTGTAATTATGAGCACGAAATCGCGGCACTGGCACGGGCCGCGGAAAGAACAAAGATTTGTTCGAATTCGGGTAATACTATGCTGCCAATTGAAGTAGATTATAACTAATATCCATCCTACTCTATTGCAGCCAAATTCCGTTAAGAAAAGAGAGGTGGTTATTCTTATTTTCTTTGTATTTTTGCAGCAGGTCTCTGAAAAGGCCGCCCACGGTGGCCGCGAAACCGGCGCAATGACCCTACCTAGAACCTACCGTATCGGTCAAACTTACAACTCTACTAAACTGCTCTAAAGCCAAGTACTTAGGACTTAAGTACTTACGTACGTACTTACCTATAAGTAATATTATGTACTTCGTTTCAAAGGTACGCTACGCACTACGCAGAGTACCTACATACTTACCTACATACATTTTACTACAGCTACAAATTAGCGATGCGATTACAATTTTGGATGTTATTGCGGCGCGGCGATGCGATGTACAAATAGGTACTTACTTACACTTAGGTACACTAGCTAGGTACGCTAGGTACGCTAGGTACGCTAGGTAGGTAGGTGGCCCGAGCGACGATGTAGGCAGGTCCCGGCCGGCAGAGGATAGGACTCCTCCACCAGCTCACGTGGTGGTGACGGACGTACGTGTAATGTAGAAGGAGCGGAAAGGGCGCGTTGCATGCCCTGCCTGCCCAGTGCCCAGTGCCCAGTGCCCAGTGCCCAGTGCCCATCCTACTAATATTATAAACGCGAAAGTTTGTAAGTATGGATGGATGGATGGATGGATGGATGGCTGTTTGTTACTCTTTCACGCTCTAACCAGTGGCAGTGGAAGTTTGAAGCGCTCTAACTATAAACACTTTCATGAGATGTAGGCTGGTGACAGACAGACATGCAGCCTAGTCTCAGTAAAAGGGTCCCGTTTTAATAACTAAAAAACAGAATAAAATTAAATAAATATTTAAGGGCAATTAACGACTAGCGTGATATTTTTGCCGTTTTTGCTATAGATGTTGGGACCTACGGAGCTCGTCCGCGTCGGGCGCGACTCGCACTTGTCCGGTTTTATATTTGCTTCGAGGCTGCTCTTGTTTGAACATTTGCACTGTTTACTTCGGTAATGAATTAATCGTTAATTAAAATAGGTAGGTAGTAGGTAAGTAATATAAAGTGGTCGGTAAGTAATGAATAGAGCTCATTCATGGACGTCTGATGGAGTCAGAAGATCTTATGACCAGTTACTTAATATGGTCAAGATTCTTCGAGGAAAGGTGGATACCCCAAGTCTTCACAACGAGCTGTGTAAAGTTTTTGCCCCCAAAAAGTACCATCGTAGTAGAAAGCTGTAGCTTTTTGCTGTTCCAACATGTCGCATTCTAGATCGCCCATACATACCGAGAACTCTCACCACATGCCACACTCAATGCTCTCCTGCCGAACACATGTGTTTGCGGACGAATGGAAGAGGTTTCTGTCGGTATGCTTGAGGTATTGTTATGTTCAAGATAAGCCTTATGTAGGCTGCACCTACTACTCACCTACCTATCTACTTTATCTATTTATTAAGATTTCAAATATTTGAACAGCTTTGGGCTGTCCGACTGTTGTCGTTTTGAAGTTCAGCCTTGGCTTGCGTTGCGATTAGATTATTTTAGTGATATTTTGACACATCCGGAACATTTTGCGATTCGGACTGATAGGTAAGTACTTACTTACTTACTTAACTATCTACCTACCTACCTACTTAGCTACTTATCATGATGATTTATAATTATGCCAAAAACCTATGTCCTAATATAGGCCACGACGACGCGACGCGGGACGCGGGACGCGGGACGCGCCAAGTTTCAACAACACTTGTGCTTCAGTAGGAGCTGAAATATCGGTGAGTTTCAACTTCACCTTTGGTTTTCCTTTCATTCTGGCTAACAGACAGTTTGCTTAGAATTAGAAACAGGAAATATAACCAAAAAAAACTGTTCCCGATTTGTATCCAATCTGAGAGAAAAAGCAGCTGAATCCGTCGTATAGTTTAGCCAGAAACTTAGTGCTAGTTAATTTTCAACCCTACTACGTTCCACTAGAGTTCATAACCAACCGACTGCTTAACATTTACCGTTTAAACGTTCAAGTTTTGCGACAAAGTAGTACCTACCTACCTAAATGATGACTTATGGAATTATTATGATTTTGTTTTTTGCTCACGGATTTATTTAATTATTTTGCTTATTGACAATTGTATTTGATTATTTTGCAATGAATACAAAATGTACCCCGTGCCCCGTGCCCCGTCGCCTTTCTTACGATGATACCTAACAAGACGAATATACTCTGAAAATTTCAAGTCTTTACGACCAGTGGCTAAGGCTGTGCGTTGTCCATATCCCAGTCAGCCAGTCAGTCAGTCAGTCAGGACAGAGATTCTTATAATTACCACCACTACCGCCCTCAGTAAAGCAAAGCGAAAGGCCTGTGGTTCTAAGTAGGTAGTTGAGGTTAGGCGCCGGCGCCGTGCCGTGCGTGTGCGTGTGCGTGTGCGTGTGCGTGTGCGTGTGCGTGTGCGTGTGCGTGTGCCTGCTATTTGTTTAGTGTTAGCACAGTGAGCTTTGAAAGTGAAGGCCCCGTCGAGGGTCACTCCCAGGAGTCCCAGGTGAGCAGGGTTGTCGCTGGCTTATTGAGGCTCCTTGCCATCCTTGTTGCGAAGGTGATACACACCCGACAGACTCTTTGCAGGATTAGGTCCGAGGGCATTAGCATCGTCATATTTTCCAAGAAGAAGAAGACCTTATACCTAGCTACCTAGCTACGTGGCTTGGCTATAGCTACCACCTGGGTAGATGAGCTGAGTGTGTACCGTGTAGGTACGAATAAGTAGCACCTACATAAGTAGGTTAGGTAAATATACCTTTCGGAAAGCTTACTACCTACTTCTAGGTAGTTGTCCAGTGAAGGCTGGCTCACTTCCGTTACATTACACTGTACAACACCTGTACACCTGTTTCAGCAATTCAATGTACCTACCTACGTATTGTAATAAACGAACACTCACGCCGGAAGAAGCTACACCCCGCGCGCAAGCGCAGAGCCACAGGGTCACATGGCCACAGGGTCACATGGCCTCAAGGTCACATGGCCACATGGCCACAGGATCACATGGCCACAGGGTCACATGGCCTCAAGGTCACATGGCCACATGGCCACAGGATCACATGGCCACATGGCCACAGGGTCACATGGCCACATGGCCACATGATCACATGCTATATAGTTATTTGCTATTTTTATCGCTTTGACATTTACCCGTAAGTACCTAAGTAGGTATATCTGATTTATTATCTAAGGAAGTAAAGTTTGTGAGGTTGTAGGGATCTCTGGATCTTTTGAAAATTATTTTACCAATGGAAAGCCACGTTATTTGCTAGTGACGTAGGCTACATATGAACTCAAGTGGAACCGGCCAAGCGTGAGTCGGACTTTTTGTCCTTCAGGTACGGAACCCTAAAAATTAAAAGATCACGTGGTAGTCGCATTTGCAAAGTAAGTCGGAGAAGGACGATCGTGCGAGCGCCACCTCTGCGATGGCAGATGACACTTCCCAGTGCGCGCGGTACACTAGCGGTACACTAGCGGTACACTAGCGGTACACTAGCGGTACACTAGCGGTACACTAGCGGTACACTAGCGGTACACTAGCGGTACACGCTGCAGTCCGTACAGGACAGAGGAGTACAGCTGCGTGCGAGCGAGAGGCTCGTGCTCGACCCGGACCGGCTATCTGCTATTTTTCTTAAAATATAGCCAAATATATATTTTTAAACTATCCTAACATACGTAGGACGCTACTCACTATGTAATGTATGTAGGTAGGTAGGTAGGTAGGTAGGTAGGTAGGTAGGTAGGTAGGTATAGGTACATCGACATGATGCAGACTGCAGTGCAACTCGTTTAGATAATACCTAGCTAGCTGGGTAGGTACGTAACGTATCCGTACATTGTTACTTGGCACTCATTTATTTCAGCTGATTTTTTATATTTTCGTTCAGTAGGTAGGGTAGGGTAGGTGCCTACTCAACCTTGGCAGGTGCCCACCGCTCGTATTGTTTACTTACTTCGTTTTAAATCATTTAGCTTAGGACCGATTAGTTTAGCCAGATAGGCACGCGGGACTACAGGACAGGAACCGATTAGGGATTAGGTATTTTATTTATGTATGTAAATATGTTTTGTATAATATGCATAATGGACTCCAACTTGCTTGATATACCTACGTACGTACGTACGTACCTACTTACACTTATCCTTTAATTGACGAAGCGAGCGAAGCGTCTCACATTTGATTGGCCAAAAAAATGCGTTTGTCCATCAGTCTATCTTGCATACAGGCTACAGGATGCTACAGGGTGCTACAGGATGCTACAGGGTGCTACAGGATGCTACAGGGTGCTACAGGATGCTACAGGATGCTACAGGGTGCTACAGGATGCTACAGGGTGCTACAGGATGCTACAGGGTGCTACAGGATGCTACAGGATGCTACAGGGTGCTACAGGATGCTACAGGGTGCTACAGGATGCTACAGGATGCTACAGGGTGCTACAGGATGCTACAGGGTGCTACAGGATGCTACAGGATGCTACAGGGTGCTACAGGATGCTACAGGGTGCTACAGGATGCTACAGGATGCTACAGGGTGCTACAGGATGCTACAGGGTGCTACAGGATGCTACAGGATGCTACAGGGTGCTACAGGATGCTACAGGGTGCTACAGGATGCTACAGGATGCTACAGGGTGCTACAGGATGCTACAGGGTGCTACAGGATGCTACAGGATGCTACAGGGTGCTACAGGATGCTACAGGGTGCTACACAGGTCGCATTTCTCAACACATTTTGCTGAAAATTGGCACACAAGTGTCTTGGCTTGTTTAAATTTTTTTAAACAATCGCGTTTTTAAATAGAAGGAAATGGTTTGCTGTAGCGTTACTTATCGACGGATTTCAATCAACTCCGAAATCGACCGACCGATGTGGCGGGGCGACGCAGAGGGTTGCGGGTTCGATTCCCGCCTTGGGATGAATGTTTGTACGATCTGCAAATATTTATTTCGGGTGTTCTGGGTGTTTTCTATGTATAATAAAAAAGATCTATTCATGTAATATATTGTATTGTATTAAGTATATCAGATTATTAGATTATCAGTCATCTAGTAGGTAGGTAGGTAGGTACCTACTACCTACCCATAACACAAGCTCTGCTTAGCTTGGGGCTAGGTGGTGCTGTGTGGAGTGTCCAGCACTTTTATTATTATTATTAAATGTGAGAGTTCTACATAAGATGTTGCGAAAAAAAATGACAAGGGTGGAATGAGGGGAACAAGAGGGGGGGGGGGAATGTATGCTATAGCGCTATATTAGGTAGATATAAGTATGGGGAGAAAGTGCCGAGCATGGTTATTAGGTAGGTATAAGGGCTCCCGAGGTCTGCTTTTTCATAAAACTAGTTAGGTATTATGATTCAAGGTAGGCACTAGGCACTTATCTAGGTACTAGGTAGGTAGCTACCTAGTTTATTTTCTGGAACCGGTAAATAGGTAGGTTACCTTGCCTATGTTACGTTTGACATACTAACACCTAGACGTTCGCTGCTCCTAGTGCTAGTTAGGTAAGTAGCTAAGTAATAAGAAGTAAATGCAAAATGAATCGTAAATACCTACGCAAGCACTACGCAAGCACCTATGTCAAGGCAAAATTACGTGCATACACCTACCTATCGATTAAATTGATTGATTTAGTAAGTATACGTGAATACGGTAGGTAGGTAGCGATGGCTCAGTTCAGCTGCTTAGGTAGGTAGGTACCTAGGTACATGTTATAGTACAGAGAGTGAAGTGAAGTGAAGTAGGAATGCAGAGTAATCTCTCAGAGAAGGGAAGGGAAGGGAAGAGACTGACCTGTTGCGGCGCGAAGCCCAGGAAGGAGAGTTTTCTGTTGCCAGAACTCATGGTGCGTGTTCTGCGCCGTCCTCATGTATGCTACGCCTGCTCGCCGCTCGGCGCTCGGCGCTCGGCTCCACGACGCGTGCGATGCGTTCGACAGCGCGCGCGCGACTGCCGGCCACCGGCCAGTGCCGGCGCCACGCCAGTGCAGTGCAGTGCCGCTCGCTACTGCGCCAAGCCTATATCTGCCTGTACGCAGGCGGGGTCGACATTGGTCGAACATCATTGTACTATACGAAAACTGTGCAGTTTTTTTTTTCAAGTTACAATAATTATTAATTAATCCAAAAATATCATATTCAATCATAAAATAAACTAGATAATCATCTCTATTAATTAATTTTTATTCTGAATATTTGAAATTGTATAGGAGCTTGCATCCCAATCAAATCACCATCCAGTGTTTCCAGTTTATGTTGGGAATTTTACCCTTGACTATACGAGTAAACTAAAATATCTAAACCGAGAACGTGTTATACAAATAATTACACTGACAATGCATGACGTAAGCATTTAAAACACAAACATTTAATTTAATTTTTTTTTCGCAGAATTATGACAAAAAGCCATAAATCAAGAAGTCAAGTCAAAAAAATTACATGCCTTTGTTCTCCATAAATGCCCACTTCAGTTTCTGATCACTAGGTACTCTACCTACTTTCAAGTTATTGTCAAGCTATTTTAATTTTATTTGTTTACGCATCTGCGGGACCCTTAGAGGTTCCTATCTGCTTCGTCCTTTCTTTTCATGGAAGCAAAACCCCTTCAACGCTATTTCAAATAATTTTCCAATAATATGTTTGTATTCTAACGTGCATCTTCAAAATTGGGTGTTGGATGATGCCTTTCCACACTAATATTATGACCAGTGGTTCCCAAAGTTATATGTGATACGCCCCTCTTCCATGAAAAATTAGAACCTTCTTTAACTTATTAGAGGCTTTGAGCATTTTAAGAAAATCGGGCCTTTAAGGGCAATCCAGAATTTTAATTTGAATTTGTAGCCTATTGTCGGCTCACGGCCCTCTTGATGTGTTTTCACACCCCCAAAAAGAGGCAACTTTGACACACCCATAAGTCAAAAACTTTGAGACTACATGTCTATAATTTTGAGTGTATGTTATGACCCCTTACGGCACGGTGCGTTTCGATAATCGAAAAGTGCAACTGGCAAGTTGTTTGTTCGACATCCATGGAACTTGCCACCCGTTCGCTGATATCATCTTTTGTACCCAGTTAGCCAAATATAAAAAAATTGTATTTGGCTAACTCGGGTAAAATAAAATTGTGAGTTGGTAACACTGTAACTGCAACTTTTCTGTTTAAAAATCAAAAATGTTCGTTATTGGTTTTAGTTTTGTGGATGAAGTTCACAGAGTACTTTTTTATAGACTGAAAATGAAGTTTAATGCGTTAGTTAATTAAACTTTATTTTCGGTTTTCTTAGACCTACTTATCGTTGAGTTGAGCATCTGGTCCTCCGATTTAACTATAGTGTGAAATCCGTGTGTTGTGTGAGAAAGAGACTCGTGGTTGAGACAGTGACTCTATTTTAACGTTAGGGCTTCGCCCTCCATTCCTCCTGTACTGTAATCCGTGTGGTGAGCTAAGAGACTCGGTAGATAAGATTCAGACAGTGGCTTTCTAAATAACGTTCAAAGATGAAAGAAAACCAAAGGAAGTGTGTCAAATGTGGGGCTTCACCATGTGAAAAGCCTGATACCATATTGCATCGCTTTCCTAAGCCGGGAAAATTCAATATAAATCATTACCGATTAATATAAACCTGCTGAAAGCAGCCTGCTAGTCATTGTTTAAATTTGACGTAATAAAGTTTCTCGTTGTAGTTTTTACTTTCACATCACGAAAACGATCCAAACAAAATTCAAACGCAACATGACTTTATAAAGATACGGTACCTACTAAGCCCCGTGCAACAGGTCCCACAAAACTGCTTGGTATAAATTCAATCAGGCATGTTTTAACTTTCAGGTGTGAATTGTGTTCGGAGTGACGTCACGAACGTCAGCGTATATGCAATCGGTCCTACTCATTTTATTCGGGCGTTAAGTTTCGAGTTTTCCCTACCCGTGTGAACAATATAGTATTGTGCTGAGCTGTGACTGTTTTAGTGATAAACTATTTCCTGTAAATAGTTCTATTCAATATAATAACATTGTGTGAGCACAAGTGTACCCTCCTATGTTAATGATAAGTCGTAGGGAATTCATCCTTGGATCTCTTTGTCCCCTGTTGTGACTTGGAACTGTGAGATTAGCCTCAGTGAACTGACGTGAAAAACTGTACGTACTTTCAATAGTAGGTCAGAGTTTTGGGCAATTAATTAAATTATATTCAATCAGCTGATTGCTTCCAACGCCATCTACTGTTGAGTGCCGTCCCGTTGCATGACTCTCCCGATAAACTATTGCCATCTATTGTGTAGTAGTGGCAAGTCTTTCTGCGCCATCTCTGATTAGAGATCTGAACTAATTTACTAGCGAGTAATATTGAAGCTAAAGCGAAGTCCCAATCAATCATGGTTCAATGTGTAGCTTGCGGGAAGTTTCTCAAAGGTGGCGTTGTTTGTCCCCTTTGTAAGTCGGCCAGCCACAACGAATGTGTTCGAGTTCCAGTGGGAATTCAGGTTGCTGCTTCCTGGCGATGCGGACTGTGCCAGGCCAAGGCACCCAAGGGCAGGGACCCCTCCACTCCCGTCCGTACAGCGCAGCAGAGCTACACGACATCCGAGGAAGCCATGGCTCAGGACAACACCGCTGCCAATATCACAGCGGGGTTCTCTGATATGGAGCTTCAGCTGCAACTAAGCTCACTTCGTGAAGATATGATGTCTGAGTTTGGCAGAATGCACCAGAACCAGGTCACCGACTTAAATTCATTCAAGACCGATTTCCATACCATGTTTTCTGAGTTCCGGGAATTTCGCCAAGAAATGACGGGACTGAGGGTCTCTATTGCGGGTATGACGGAGCGCCTGGATGGCTTCCAACGTAGGCTTGAGGCAGTCGAACAGCGCCAAGCGGGACCTGCAGTTCAGGAAGTGATGAGGCTGGAGCAGACGGTCAGCGAGCTGAAGCAGGAGCTGAATGATCGAGACCAGGAGGCCTTATTGTCAGATCTTGAGATAGGTCACCTACCGGAGGAGAAGGGTGAAAACGTACTCCACACTGTCATATCGCTGGCCGCCCAGTTGGGCATGACCCTGGATGAACGGGATGTGGTATTTGCGGAACGAGTTGGTATAGCACAAGGAGCGTGGGCAGCAGGGGAGTCTCCGCGCAATCGCCGCGCAATCGATGCCAGACAGAGCGACGGGAAGCAAGCGTACCCTATTCGATCAGAGGCGGACGTTAGTCGGGTTTTTGGCTCGAGTCCCGTTTGACTCGCAATACTGAAAGTACAAATGTCACAAAAATATTAATTGCACCCATACCTACTTTTAATTTTCTGTTTTATTATATTTTTAATAGTTATCATATAGCAAAAACTATAATTCTCTTTTTGTTATTCAGTGAATGCTTTATAAATCACATAAATAAGATGTGGTGCTGAGAATTGAAACAACATAATGTTTTATGTTTTATTTTAGTATACTTTTGCATGCATAATCTATGGCACTATCACTGTCCGCTCTTTACTATTTTGTGTGAGTGTATTTTTAGGCATATTTTTAAGAATGTGTTTATAATTTTAAGGGTTAATTTTTACACAGTTTATTTTCATACATTTCCATGCTACATTAAAACATATTATTATACTTATATTAAATTGAATACATTACTCCTTGTCAAATACATAAATCAATGTCTATTGTGTAATACATATAGTATGTTTAAGCAACCAATTCTAAATACCTATACATTGCTAATTTACATGCCACTAATTTTTTATTTGCATTTTGGGATAGTGTGTATATGGCTCTTTACTTTTCAATGTGTCTGTGGTATATCTATGCGTTTACACTTCCTCTAAACCATCTGAAAGTTGGTCTTTTTAATGCGGGATCATTAAAAACAGGCCAAGATGAATTTACAGTGGCTCTAAATGAATTGAACCCTGATATTTTAGCAATCAATGAAACCTGGTTAAAGCATGGACAAAAAGGACAAAAAGGATGAAAAGGCACCAAAAATTGCTGGTTATCGCTTTGTGCACCTTCCCAGGCATCAGAGTATTAAGGATGGTAGGGGTGGAGGGGTGGGTTTTTATATTCGTAAGGGAATAAATGCGCGTATTTAAAACAGTAAACGCGAAAAAATAAAACAGTAAAAATATGCGTGCGTGCGTGCGTAGGATTGTAACACTTTATTTAGACCTTGCACATAGTATAATTTTCTAAACACAAGTTGTTTGTTTATTCCAGATTTCAAGTGCAATTGAACCTGAGGCTGGTCCATCTCAACCTTTATTGCAAAATGTAGACATTTTGAACCAGAAGGCCAAAGGATCATTGGTAATGCAGGAGTCTAAAGGAGGCGCCAAGCGAACAAAAATGTTCATAAAGTTAAAGAAAAGCATAAGAAAAGTATACAGACTTCAATGTAAAATAAAAAAAACTTAAGAGTAAATCATATATTGAATTGGCCAACAGTGATGTGATTCAAGAGATTCTAAAACTCGAAATTTCACCTACAAATATCTCGTCACGCCAGTCTTAATGACATCATCCGGCGGGCCTTTACCATTGTGACGTTTATATTCTCGAGCCGAATAGTCTGCTGCGTGACGATGCCTCGACAGAGCCTACAAATTTGCTCCCCTTGGAGTCAAGACTCTAGGTCCATGGGGTACCGAGGCCTTACGAATTTTTAAATTTCTTTCGGGGCGTCTGGTCGAAGCGACGCGTGACCCGAGGGCTGGTGATTATCTGGCTCAGCGAATCAGCATTGCTATTCAGCGTGGCAATGCAGCCAGTGTTTTGGGAACGCTTCCGATTGGCACTGATCTGAATAAGTTGAGCTACCTTTAGGTCGTTTGCAACGGTCCGTAGATAGCTCAACTGTTTCATATGTATTTTGTACATACCAGTTATATATTAGCTGTGATTTTCTTTGTAAATAAATGTGTAAAGTGTATTAGTATTATAACCTAATTGTATTAGCACATAATAGACCTAAGAAATAATAAAATTAAACTTGATATTGTTTCAAAGATGCTTTGTCTAGTGTGCGATTTTTTTTTCATTTTTTTCTTCAAAATTGAGCATCATGTTGATTGTGATTTTTGATGTACCTGATAAAAACAATGTTAAACTCACAAACAATACGGTTTTTTTTTACTTTAGATTTAAAAATTCATTTATAAGTCAGTTTTAATAAGGTGGCCGAAAACAGAAGACTCCATGGCCAAAAACTGAAATTTGTGGCCGAGAACTGAGTTTTCAGCATTTTTTCGGATTAAATTAAATATAAAAATAACTAAAAGCTTCTAGTGCTAAACGGCATAATAATAATAAACTTCATTATATAGGCTATCATATAACATCATTGGGACAGGTAAATTAGGATTGTATTATTTTTTTCTGAAGCCCTAAAGTTGATGGGAGCGCTAAGAGGCCGCTATCCGGCACAAAAACCTTACTTTATTTGTATTGCTATCTTTTTTGAAAAAGCAATATTTAGCAAAATGATTTGGTTTTTTGCAATTTGAACACATTATTCCTTCAGCAGGGCACTTGAACCTGTGAACTTGACCACACCTTTTACATGTTTTATGTTTAGGTGACTGCGACCATGTTGAAACCTGAAAGCTAGAGTGATTATTATTATTTCTTGCCGGAGACTTTGACTGGCTTCTTTGACTTGATTTGGCTGCTCCTTTTTGACTGTATGACTTGACGGCTTGAATTGTCTCTTTTTCCACTTTAGTATTAGACATTTGCAGTTTTTCAGATTCTCTGTGAGAAATCTCAATGCTTTTAGCAATCTTTATGGCTTTTACGATTGTTAATGACTCCTGTTGCAGTAATCTTTCTTGAATTTTAGGGTTTTTTATTCCAATTACGAACATGTCACAAATGAGCTGTTCTTTCAAATTTTCAAAATCGCATCTTATTGCCATATTACTTAGTTAATTTTGTGACGTACCTATTCTTCGATTGATTCTTCAGACTGTTTAGTTGTAAAGAAATTATACCTTTCTACGGTTATATTCTTGTGTGGAAGGAATTTGTCATCGAATTTTGAGATTACTTTGTCTAGTGTTAGTGACGCATCTTTTCTATCTAGACCAAATGAGTTGAATATTTCTAGACAATCATCTCCAATTAGACTTAGAAAAATTGCTATTTGACGGCTTACCGATTCTTTGTCAATCGAGTTAGCTTCGAGATAGATTTGGAATTTCTGCTTCCATCTTCTCCATGCAGTGGACATCGCTGACAAATCTGAATCCAGCTTTAGCGGTTTGATCGTGGCGGTCATGACCACGTTGAACCTTGGATCGTCCATCTTTATCGGCTTTTCTTCTGACACCATGTTTATTTGTTTGTTTGGCCTTGTATTGCAGCTGGGACGTGACCTTATGAAAAGACAGACTTGGATTCAAGAGACACCATTTATTCATTCTGTTTTACTCCAAGCTTCCGACTACAGTCTCTACATGACATTATCTAAGAAACTCTTGTTCGACATGACATTTGACAAAAACCATAGACTACAACACTAGCTATCACTTGTTTCAAGTTATACTTCGGCTGAGGACTTTAACTAGTCTCATAACTGCTATGTTCCGGTTTGAATATAACTATAGCACATGATAAAATGAAGATAAAGTAATTTCTTTAAAAAGATAGATAGATAGATAACACTTTATTGTACACTAGGAAAATTTGTTACAAACAGACCAGGTTAACAAAGCACAAAGTAATATTTGGGGTACTATGGCAGGCAACCTTCTCGAGCGCCTGTTGAGCTATCGATCTCTTCGGACACCTAGCCTGTCCGGAGAGATCGGTAGCTCAACGGGACGGTGTACCCTGTTACGTACGAGACTAATTCCTCGATTGATGCCCTTAAAAAAGCAACCATCTTCAATCGGGAGATTACTCTCGGACAACCAATGGCCTGTCGGGAGGGAGCTTCTCCGCGCGACCCTCTGATTAGGGGAGGGCGCAGTGGATGAAGCGGGACGTGCTCGGCGTGCACTAACCAGGCCACCGAGTAAGCACTGGAGAAGGGTTCTCCTTTGCCAGCGTCCAGAGCTCGGAACCCCACATGGTCATTCGTGACTCATGTGGGACTGAGGGTCTTGGCTTAGCCGCCCGGGCTGCGAGGAAGAAAACCTCTCTAAAAAATTACCCGCGGCGTATCACCGAGGGCGGGGAGCCCTTGTGTGTTATGGGAAAGCGATGGAGTGGCTATGCCGCTTCCGCAGCTATCCATCTGGCGTGTTGATGGACAGGTGAGGAGCCGATCGTGCACCCACCACGATTGGCAGACTCTGCCACCATGCAACACGTCTAGAGGCCGCTGAGCGGAGATCGGAGAGTCCGATTCCGCTCGGGATGGAGGCGGTAAAGGGTCGCTGTCTCAGTGATCCTGCGCCGCCTGCCCCGCGAGGGGACGAGTGGTAGCCCCTGCCAAACAGGGGCCTTTTCAGATCCGCGGGCGGTCCGAGTGAGGGCTCTGGCCGTCCGTATGCGGATTTCGGGAAGGCGGTGGCACTTGTGACAAGTGTCGCCGTAAGCACGGGGGTGGCTGTGGTAGTCATTTCCCGGGATGTGCTTCATAGGCGATATGCGAGAGGGGCACCGAAGTGTTCTTTTAAGAGTTCTCGGAGCCCCTTGACATGCATCGAGGCCGGTCACCGGGGTGGTTTTAGTGAGTCGACGAGTCCGTCATCCTCACACTACCTTATCGCATCCCTCGTGCGGTAAGGTGTCTGGTTGCAGATTTCCCCCCGTTATCAAAAAAAAAAAAAAGGTTGCCTTTATGCGGGCGTCATACGCTCTATGGCCCTATATGGTGCCCCTGTCTGGGTGGATGCCCTGAATGCCAGTAATCGGGCCCTATTGCGAAAGCCGCAAAGGATAATGGTGATCAGAGTTATGCGGGGATACCGCACAGTATTGCGTGGAGCCGCTTGTGTAATAGCGGGATCTATGCCGTGGGAGAAAGAGGCCAAAGTGCTGGCTGACATATACTGGCATAAGGAAGAGAAGCGAGCAGAGGGATACCGGTTGGCTCACCCCTTCACCTCTCCCTGAGCTGAAAGGGATGCGTAATGCATTTTTCAATCGTAAAAAAAAAAGGTTAGGTTAGGTTTTTTTTTTTTTTTTTTTTTCAATCCCTCTGACGAGTGTCAGTCTTTATTAATTGTTAGGTTAGGTTAAGTTAGGTTAGTAAAAAAAAAAAATAAGGTTAGGTTAGGTTTTTTTTTTTTCAATCCCTCTGACGAGTGTGTCAGTCTATTAATCGTTAGGTTAGGTTAGGTAAGGTTCCAGCGCAAACAAAAAAAAAAAAAAAAGGTTAGGTTAGGTTAGGTTTTTTTTTTTTTTTTTTTTTTTTTTTTTTTTTCTCGTTCCTTTGACGTGTAATGAATCAAAGTCTTTTGTACTTTATTTCTAACTACGGGTGGGGCTTACATTCTTATCGTACCCATATGGGGTCTAGGGGGGCGCTTAAACTAGTTTTACATTTTTCTTATATTAGGTACATTTTAAATAAATTTTTATGACAGGGAAAGGGCTTAGGCTAGGACTTATTTTTACGACATATTTTACTTATCTTGACCATTTTTATACATTTACAACTAATTTGTTTGCTTGTTTTACATCTTATATATATTATACTGCTTAATCTTAACAATCTTATATATAACTTTTACTTTATGCTGATCTACATATTACTTAAAATATACATTCAACATAATTTACATGCTTACTTATTTCTTATTAATACCTTACTTACTATTTCAGTACAATATTTTATAAAGTGTTCTCTTAATTCTCTCTTCATCATTATCTTATTTAGGTTTTCAGGGGTCAGTTTTATGTTGAGTTCTTGCTCGGCTTCGTATCTCTTAAGGGAAAACACGGGACACTCCAGCAGTATGTGCGCCACCGTCTCGCGCATGCCCGGTTCACAGATGCACGATGGGCTCTCCTTACACTTGAAACGATGCAAGTATTCGGAGAACCCACCGTGCCCCGTAAGTACTTGGGTCATGATGTTAGTGGGTACGAACTTCCTGACCGCTTTATATGCCTGAATTGCATCCGGAAAAAACAATTTTGTTACGCTTGCCGTCGTGCCTTCCCTATAACGCTGGTTCCATACGCCCAGCGATTCCAAGCGGATCGTTCGCTTGACGTATGAAACTGGGCAGCAATCGTAATCGGGTCGCCGTTTGGTGTTTGCTGCAGCCTCCTTCGCCAACAGATCCGCCCGCTCATTACCCTCCAACCCTACGTGGGCTTTGATCCAGAATAAAGACACTTCTTTATTCTGGAGTCTGCTCGTACTGAGGTTTTCCCGAGCCTCCACGGCTAGAGGGTGGAGGGAGCCATGATTTGTAACGGTCTGCAGCGCTGCCATGGAGTCACTGTAGATACCAAATGAAACTTCTGATCGCCTTAGGATTTCGCGCGTGGCTCTGCTTATTGCTAGAAGTTCTGCCTGATAGACCGTGCAGTACCTTGGCAGCTTGAGTTTGAGGGCTTTGATCTCAGCTTCGCCTTTCCACAAGGACAAAGCTGCTCCGACCTCACCCTCAATCTTGCTGCCGTCGGTGTAGATTCGTACTGCTTGGGTGTTGTGTGCGTCCACCTGTTCTTGGTCTATCAGGCTGATGAACTTCAAGCGTGTGTGCTCTGCCGGGTGCTTTGTTTGAGCGTATGGTGTTAGCCGTTCCACCTCCCTGTCCCTTAACTCTGGCCGAGGTACCCCCCTCTTTGCCTCATACAGGGCGGCTGCCTCCTGTATCCTGAGGTCGAGTGGAAGTATCCCGGCCAGTACCAGCCCTGAGTTCAGGGAGACGGTGCGGTACGCTCTTGTAAGCTTCTGGGCGAAACCCCGTTGGACCGCGTTCAGTTGTTTCTGTATCGTCAGTTTTTTGGTTGCCGGTGCCCATACGCTTGCCGCATACATTATTACTGGCTCCACTGTCGCCGTATAAATTACTCGGATCACTTCCGGACTGAGACCCCAGCTGACCCTGGCGGCTCTAGACAATTGCTTGTAGATATTAATAGCCTTTTTGCAAACATTTGCAGCGTGGCTATTAAATGTTAGCTTATTGTCTATGGTGAGCCCCAGGATCTTGAACTCTTGCGATAAGCCGATGGCGACCCCGCCCATGCTCAGAAGTGGTGTATCATGTTTCAGCTTCCGTGTAATGACCATCGCATTGGTCTTGTTTGGTGCGAACTTGAGCTTGTTCATGATACCCCACTCCCTAACATAGGCGAGGGCGGCATTTGCCCGTCGCTGGACCTCCATAGCTGTGTCCCCGTCGAAGACCAGGACTACATCATCCGCGAAGGCTTGTCTGAAATCCCCGCGTTGCTCCAACCCTTTTAAAAGTGGGTCTAAAAGGAGGTTCCACATAATGGGACCGCTGATTGATCCTTGAACGCAACCCTTTTCCGTGCTCTTACCGTGTTCTTCCCCAGCGTACCTCACCCTAACACGCCTATCCTGTAAATAACTGGCAACCAGCCTCCTTATGTTAGCGGGACACTCCTCCTCAGCCAACCTGACTTTAATGGCGGGCCACCATGCGCTATCGAAGGCTCCCTCTATGTCCAATGATATCATGGTAATCAGTTTCTTCTGTTCTAGTTTCTCCTTAATATGATGAATCAGGTCATAGAGGGAGTCTTCGGTGCTCCTCTTGGGTATAAAGCCATATTGGCGAGTGCTCATCCTCGGGATGAGGTGCCACGACATTCGCCGTACGACCATCTTTTCTAAAACCTTCCCCATAACCGGTAGCAATCCTATAGGCCGATAGGACTTGGGGTTCGTGTAGTCATCTTTGCCTGGTTTCCTCAAGACCACCACTGTAGCTTCTTTCCAGATGGTCGGAAAGTGTGAGAGAACCAGGCATCTATTGGCCAGTGCGAGGAAGGTCTCTGGGTCGCTGCCTATCACCTGGTTGCAAATGTCAGCGGTAAAACCATCTACTCCTGGAGCTTTCTTCGGGTTAAAGCTTTCCACCGCAGTACTTAGCTCCTCTTTTGTAAACGGCTGGTCATTCTCATCATGATCCGAGTCGTTTACTCGGTTGGCTCTTTCTCTGGTCTGTCGGTGGTCAGCGTTGTCCTCTACCTCGTTGTCTTCAGGAAAGAAGATATCCGCAAGGGTTTTGGCCGACTCCTTCGGGTCAATCTGCCTGCCATCCTTAACTAAGGGCAAGTCCTCCTGTCTTGCGGCTGTTCTCCCAATTACTCTGTAGATCCCCTCCCATACCCCTTCCCTATCCTGCTTCCCGCAAAACTCCTTCCAGCTCTGTATCTTTGCCCTGCTCACTTCACTCAAGAATTCTTCTCTTGCTTTCAGGTACTCGTCGACGATCCTGGGTCTTCTGGCTGGCGCTGCGCATCTGATACGACGCTTCAATGTGACGGACTTCCTCTTCAGTGCTGCGAGTTCCTCGGACCACCACGGCATGGTAAGTATTTCTCTGGCCTTTTTTCTAGGTATGGTGTCTGTGCATGTTTGTGTTATTATATTTGTGAATTTGACTACTACTTCTTCTAACTCTACTGTGTTTGTTATTTTTCCTATTTCCGCTGAATTGATTTTATTTTCTATTTTTAATTGAGCCAGTTTCTCATGAAACTGGCTCCAATTTGCTTTTTTCGTGTTGTAAAGCCTTGTTGTTCTGCTTACGCTTACCCCTTTTGCTTTCTTTAGCGCTATGTTGAAGGTGATGCCGTTGTGGTCCGAGTGCGTGAGGTCATCCACCACTCTCCATCCGTCTACCAGATCCAGCATGTCGACTGAGCAGGCCGTGACGTCGGGGTGACCTCTATAGGATATCCCTCCCCTGATGGTGTCAAAAGTGGGGGTGTCCCCTACGTTGAGTACCTGAAAGCTTAGTTCTTCGAGAGTCCCCGACATTTCATCTCCCCTATTGTCTATTTCGTTACTTCCCCACCAGGTGCTCCTTGCATTTGCGTCTCCACCGATGATTAGTCTCCTGGGTCCAACCTCGTCAGTTATCGCCCTTATCTGCTCCAGGTATGGCTCTATGGGTTGGTTCGGCTCGAAGTAGAATGAAGTTGCAGAGATGGTTAGGTTAGGTTAGGTTAGGTTAGGTTAGGTTAGGTTAGGTTAGGTTAGGTTAGGTTAGGTTAGGTTTTTTTTTTTTTTTTTTTTTTTTTTTTTTTTTTCTCGTTCCTCTGACGTAATCAAAGACGTTTTTTGCTTTATTGCTATCTACGGGTGGGGTTCACATACTTATCGCACCCTCTTGGGGTCTAGGGGAGTCTTATTTCTAGTTACATTCTTACTTATTCTACTTATACTTATTGTTCTGTCTTATTTATACATATTTTTACGACAGTTATTTTTATTGCTGAGTTTATATATATTTTCAAATATATATGTTCAACAAACTTATATATCCTTATTTCTAATTATTACTTTATTTGCAATTTTTACACAATAATCTAAAAACTTATCTCTAACATTTTTATTTATCAAACAATCCTTAGCACTATCTGGTGTTATCCTAACGTTTAACATTTGTTCTGCATCGTATCTCTCTTTGCCGAAAACGGGACATTCAAACAGTATATGTGGCACACTTTCTTTTTCTTCTGGGTCGCAGGTGCACGATGGGCTTTCCTTACACTTGAACCGGTTCAAGTATTCTGAAAACCCACCGTGCCCCGTCAAAATTTGCGTTAGCACTCCAGCTGGTTTTACTTGCCTTACTATTTTGTGTGCCTCGATGGCATCAGGTAAGAACATTTTTGTGATGGCCGCTGTTTCACCTGCCCTATACCTATCATTCCATTTTACGAGGGTTCTCAACCTAATCTCTCTCTTGACAAAAGAGGCTGGACAGCTATCGTACTCAGGCTTCGTCTTACTCTTAAGGGCTGCGTCCTTCGCTAGCTGATCCGCTCGTTCGTTGCCCTCTAGGCCTGCATGTGCTTTTATCCAGTATAAAACAACATTTTTATTCTGGTCTTTTGAAGCTTTTTGCAGGTTGTTTCTTATTTTTACGGCTAGAGGGTGTGTCGAAGCATAGCTCGTTATTGCTTCGAGTGAAGATCTCGAGTCACTGTATACACCGAAACTTGTCTCTGGGCTCTTTAGAACCTCATTTGTGGCTTTCCATATGGCCAGTAATTCGGCCTGGTAGACCGTGCAGTGGGACGACAGTTTAAGTTTGTGGGCTTTGGTCTCGGATAGCATGTTCCAAATGGACAACGCTGCTCCGACCTTGCCCTCAATCTTGCTGCCGTCCGTGAACATTCGGACCGCGTGACCGCTGTGACTGTTCACCTGCTCTTGGTCTTCCAGGCATATGAATTCCAGGCTCATATGGTCAGCAGGATGAGGTGTTTCAGAGAAAGCTGCCATTTTTTCTATCTCCCTATCTCCTAGCGCTGGCTGGGGGACTCCTCTCTTGGTCTCGAACAGGGCGGCTGCCTCCTGTATCCTGAGATCGAGTGGCAGAATGCCAGCCAGCACTAGTGCCGAGTTAAGGGAGACAGTTCGGTACGATTTACACAGTTTTTGTGCAAAGCCTCGCTGGACGGTGTTCAGTTGACTTTTGATGCCTATTTTATGAGTTGCCGATGCCCAGGTACTGGCTGCATACATAATCACAGGTTCCACCACCGCTGTGTAAATGGTTCGTATGACGTCTGGATGGAGTCCCCAGCTGATCTTGGCGGCTCTCGACAACTGCTTATAGATATTTACTGCCTTCTTGCACACGTTTGTTACGTGGCTGTTAAATGTAAGCTTGCAGTCAATCGTGAGCCCCAAGATCTTAATCTCGTCAGACATGCAAATGCCAATCCCGCCCATGCTGAGGCGTGGTGTGTCGTATTTAAGTTTCTTGGTAATGACCATAGCGTTAGTTTTATGTGGTGCAAACTTAAGTTTGTTTACGACACCCCACTCCTGAACGTGAGCGAGAGCGGCATTCGCCTGTCGTTCGACATCTAAAGCCGTTTCCCCATCAAATACGAGCACAACGTCGTCTGCAAAAGCTTGACAATAGTCGCCGCGCTTTTCCAACCCTTTCAGCAGTGGATCCAGGATCAGGTTCCAGAGGATCGGTCCTCCGATGGACCCTTGAACGCAGCCCTTAGTGGTGTGCCTGTTTACTACCTCCCCTGCGTATCTAACACTAACCTTCCTGTCCGTCAGGTAACTATCTATTAGCTTCCTAATGTTTAGGGGGACATTTTCTTCCGCCAATCGGACCCTTATGATAGGCCACCATGCACTGTCGAAGGCTCCCTCTATGTCCAAAGATACTAATGTTATAAGTTTTTTCTGTTCCAGCTTGGTACGTATATGCTGCATTAGGACATAGAGGGAGTCTTCTGTGCTACGTCTTGGCGTAAAACCATATTGGCATGCACTCATTTTTGGAAGTATATGCCATTTTATCCGATTAACGATTATTTTCTCCAGGATTTTACCCATCACTGGCAACAGTCCTATAGGCCTGTAAGACTTTACTTCCGTGTAGTTCACCTTTCCTGGTTTTCTGAGTACTACCACGGTCGCCTCCTTCCATATGTTTGGGAAGTATCCCTGCTCTAGGCACTTGTTGGCCAGTGATAGGTACAACCCTGGGTCTTGAGTTATCGCGTGTTTACATATGTCCGCAGTTAGACCGTCCAAACCCGGAGCTTTCTTAGGGTTGAAGCTATTCATCGCAAATTTCACCTCTTCAGCGGTAAATGGTGGGTCATGGTTTGCATCATGTTCCCGCTCGTTTACTTGGTTGGCTTTCCTCCTTATTTGCTGATGAATACTGTTGTCGCTATCCTCCCTGTCTTCCGGATAAAAGGCGGCGGCCAGTAATTCTGCGGACTCTCTGGAGCTTTGTGGCTTACCCTCCTTAACGAGGGGCAGATCTTCCTGCCTCCTTGCTGTCCTCCCTATTACCCGATAAATGCCTTCCCACATTCCTTCTCTGTCCTGCTTTTCACAAAAACCCTTCCAGCTTTCTGTTTGTGCCTTTTTAACCTTTTGCTCATACTCTTGTTTTGTTTGCAGGTACTCTTCGACGACCATCTCCCTCCGGATCGGCGCTGCGCAACGAATTCTCCGCTTCCTGGTCATGACCTTCTTCTTCAGTTGGGCGAGTTCCTCCGACCACCACGGTAAGTTGATTTGACTTTTTGGTTTAATTTTTGGAATACTATTACTGCATGCTTCTGATATTATGTTTATATATTGTTCTACTTTACCATCTATTTCTAGTTTACTACCTATTTTGTCTATTTCATCTTTTGCTATGTTATGTTCGTTTTGCAATTGGGCCAGTTTCTCATGAAACTGGTTCCAATTTGCTTTTTTGCTATTATAGACTCTTGTCGTTCTACTTATATTTGTACCTTTTGCTTTTGTTAACCTAATTTTAAATAGTATTGTGTTGTGGTCGGAGCTCGTCAACCCTTCATCAACTCTCCAGTCTTCAACCAAATTTAGCAGGTTCGTCGTACACGCCGTTATATCTACGAAGCTGGTGTAGGTCTTATTTCCTCTTACGGTGGAAAAAGTTGGGGTGTCTCCTTCGTTGAGTACCTGCAAATCTAGTTCCCCCATTACTCCGGCCATGTCTTCTCCTCTGTCATCGAGTTTTTTGCTGCCCCACCAGGTACTTTTGGCATTTGCGTCTCCCCCTATTAGGATTTTCCCCACGTTCACCTTCTGTACGATCTTTTTGAGGTGATCCAAGTATGGTTCCATAGGCTCTGTTGGCTCGAAGTAAAAGGAAACTACGGCTATCTCCCAGGCACTGGTTTGCATCTTAACTACCACTATGTTCGGTGTGGTCAGGTCAGGACACTGGCATACGTCGATTTCATTGTCGAAGACCACTACACCTGCTTTGACTACGTTGTTTCCGCGGTTTGTGCACTGATAGATTCTTGCTCCTTGGTAGTTTTTTATTTCGCCAACAGACCCTATGTATGGTTCTTGGATCAGCGCAAAAGCCATCCCATGTTTGCTTGCCTCTAGCATAAGCTCTTGAGTTGCTAGCTCCATTCTTTGCAAGTTTGCTTGGGCTGCTAGGTATGGCTTTGCGCTGGTTCGAGATGTGCTGTCCGGGACCACCTCAGCAGTACGCTATGGTCGCTCGCGCTAATGCCTCCCACTTCCTGCGGATGGGGCATTCTTGGCTAAAGGCGTTGTGATCTGCTCTGTCAGCCTTTGCGTGTGTACAGTTGATGCACGTTGGAGTTTCTCCGGCGAGCCAGTCGGCGCACTCAGACCGTAGATGAGGTCCCTCACAGTGGCAGCATCTCTCTGTGGTCTCTCTGCAGAAACGCCTTCCATGTCCGTACCCCAAGCAGAGTGAGCATTGGACAAGTGGCGATTGGTCTGCCACTCTCACTCGCTGGAGGTCGATAACAACAATTTCTGCATCGACCATTCGCCGCCAGATTTTTGGGGCCACCCTCATCACTATATGGTGCGTATGCTGGTTCCTTGCGTGTTTTTTGTAGATTATTTCCATTTTTAGATGTTTTATATCTTCTGTTATTACTCCTTTATTTTGATTTTTCAGGGCTTTAAGGACGTCTTCGTCGTTGTTAAATTTGAATACGTCTCTGAGTATTATTAATGGATCCTTGTTTTGTATCTCCTCTACGTTGAGTTCTTCTGCTTTTCTTAGCTTTTCCTTTACTCGTTGTCTTTCTTCTTCCGTCCTACATCCCACAATCACTTTCCTGTCTTTAGCTTTCCTGATCTTTTCTACCGTTATTCCACTTTCTTTTGCATTTACCGCTTCTCTAATTCTGCTTAGAACTTGCTCTCCTGTTTCCGTTTCATTTCTGGCAGTGACGACCACTGAGTGCAGCGCAGCTTGTGCCATGGGCTGCCTCCCTGGGTTCATTGCTGCTACACTGGCGTATGACTGCCTTTCTAGGATCTCTTTTTGTCTTTCTAAGGTTTCTTTTAGACTTTCCATTTTGTCATTGTTTTCCTGGATAAGCCTTGCGTGTTCTTCAAGCTTCTTCATGAGCTCACTCTCTTCTTTCTTTTCTTCCTTTGTGTGTTCTTTCTCTTCTTCCGGTAGTTTTTCTTTTTCAGGTTCTTGTCGGTTTTCTGGTTCCTTTCTTTGTGCGTTTCCTTTCACACTTTCTCCTTCCTTTACTAGCTGGTAGAGTCTGTCGATAGCATTCATGACTTCGGTTTTGATCTCCGTTTTGATGTTTCTGGAGTTTCCCAGGTTGGTTTTGGCTCTGGTCACACATTGTCTGGCTTCTGCCAGCCTATCCCTCAGCTTAATGTTCTGCCTCTCTTGGCTAGGTGGGCTTTTTGTCGCTTCTGATGAATTTCTGCGGGTCGTCACTCGGCTCTCTACCTGAGAGGTCGTTGCTTTCGCTTTCGGCTTAAACAGCTCCACCATCTTCACCTTTTTGGGCGTAACTGAAGTCTTGGGCGGTGGATCCAGATTTCCGGCCTCCCACTCCCCAATACTCTTTCTTACGCTTGGGGTCGGGTTGGCTTGAGCATTTGTGGTCTCGTCATTCTTAGGTGCTTCTTTCTCTATCACACGTGTAAGGTTCAGGTCCAGGTTCTTAAGGTCTTCTTTCTGCTTCGGCATAATCTCTTTTCCCATTCTTCCACTTTCCTGAGTGTCTTTTGTTCCGTCTTCTTTCTGCTTCGGCATCATAATTTCGTTCTCTCTTTCCATTTTCTTCTCCTGAGGATCCTCCTCCGTAGTCTTTGCCTTTTTTACCGGAGTACGTATTCCAAACATTTTTGTCAGAGGAATTCGTCCGCGTCACGTTTTGTGTGTAGGGTTTTGGGTTTTTAAGTTTGTAAAAGTTGTAAAAAGTTCCTTAAATGTCTAATAAAATGTGTATATACCTAATTCTAACAAAGTCAAAGAAAAACAAAGAAAAATAAATTTTTGCTCTAGGTAGAGTCGTCCCTATAAAGTGTAGTTACTTGTGCCCGTAAAAGGTCTCCGTTTGCGGTAAAATAAATTCAAATTGAATTTATTTGCTCTAGGTAGAGTCAATCTCTATAACAAGTTCCAGTATCCAGCTGCTGTGCTAACGCAGAGAAAACGTGTCAAAAATTGGTGCAATGGCAAGAGAGATACGAGCATACAACAATTGATATACACTTTACAACAAAGTTTCTACTCTATGTAGAGCAGTTTTATGGTCAAAATTCTTAGGTCTAAATTTCTTATACTTAATACGTACGTTTTCCTTATAGTAAATAAAATAATGTAGGTACTCAAAATGACTACTCTATGTAGAGTAGATATTTTGGTCAAAAAACTTAAATCTAAAATTCTTAAAACTAACACAAAAATCCGCGTCCGATTTGGAGCTTTGGCTTAGAAGTTACAAATTTTTAAAACTTTTTAGAGGGGAAGGGGGGGTATTTTTAAACTTTTTTATTAATTTGGATAGGCCAAGCAATCTTTTATTTTAGATGATTATCTAAAATAAAAGTTTCGTCAGAAAAGCTCTAACTCTAACCGTTTACGAGATATTTGCATTTAAAGGTTTAAAAATCTGTGGGAGGGAAGGGGTTAGAGTTAGGGGAGTAAAAATTTTTGGATAAATATTTATAAATAAAGAACTATATAACTAGATTTGCAAAATTTTAAAAATAATGATTTTTAGGGGATTTATGGAATCGGCTAATTGAGGGGGGTGAGGGGGTAGGAAATGAATTTAGAATTTTAGTGTTTTAAAATTAAATGAATATGATTTAAATTAAAAATTTACAAATAAAGAAACTTTTCCATACAAAACTTTTAAAAACAAGTTTAAATTAATATATTAAAATTTTTGAAAAAGGGGGGGTAACATAAAATTTAAAAATACAAAGTTGTTTGGGTATCTAACTATCGTTAGATACTCAAGGTGTCGTTAAAATTTGGATATCTCTTATAATTACCGAGAAACAAGGGTATTTAATCTTTTTTCTGTTGACCTTGGTACAATTAAATTTATATCTCGGATTTTTTAAGTACTAACACAGCATGAATTTTTTATAATATAAGCTACTCTAGTTGGTCAACAAATTAAACAATTAAAAAAGGTATGTTATCGCTCTAGATTTATAAATAAAAAATTTTGAAATAAAAGTTCAACGGCACAAAACTTCAAGTCCTTGTATCTAAGCAGCCACTTAACTTTACGAAGATCTTCAACTGCCTCCGGGGTCCTCGTAGTGTTCCGCAACAGCAGGTAATGCCAGATGTATCCACGCAGCCCCGGATCGATGACCTCGTGGCCACGTGGTTTTTGTTTTTCTGGCTGTTACTCCGTAACCCCTTGCGGAAAAAATCCGCAAAAGGTGTCAAATTGTAGGGCTCGTGAAAGCCCTTCTGCAGGCAGTTGAAAAACTGTAGGTCGTCGCTGAAAATCTTGAGTTATTCCACTTTAAAACTTTCAAAAACTTGTAAAAATCACTTTTTCTGTGATAACTTCCCGAAAAAACACTTTATCACCATGCGGTTTTCACTAACATGTGCGCCTCGCGCTTCCGCAACTTTTGATGTATCACACACTATTAAATGATGATAAAAACCAATTTTTGGGGAATTTTTGGCGTGGAGTGGACTTGTTTCGTGGCGCTCTCGACCGCGGTTCGGAGCGGAATGGTTAGGTTAGGTTAGGTTAGGTTAGGTTAGGTTAGGTTAGGTTAGGTTAGGTTAGGTTAGGTTTTTTTTTTTTTTTTTTTTTTTTTTTTTTTTTTTTTCGCCATCTCGAAATGGCACTAGTTGCGATGCCCTCTGACGAGTAAGTGTCAGAGTCTTTGATATTACTCTATCTCATTTATTACAAATATTCTAATCTATCTATTCACAGGATGGGGTAGGGGTTTTTGAAAATTTTATTCTAAATAGTTAATCTAAGTATTCTTGTTACCAACTTCTTTTTACAATACCTTATCTTACGCTATTTTACATTTTATCTTATAATTATTTTAATACTAATTTTATTTTACATACATTTTAAACTATTTCTATATTATGCTGACTTTTATATATATACATCAATATATATATTCAACATACTTGGTTATCTTTATTTGTTTCTAGCTATTACTCTATTTACTAACTTTATACAGTATGCAATAAATTTATCTCTTGTTTGTTTATTACTTATTAGTGCGTTTGCTGTTTCAGGCTTAAAAGTTGAGTCTAGTTCCTGCTCGGCTTCGCATCTCTCTTTGCCGTATACGGGACATTCAAATAGGACGTGCATGACTGTTTCATTTTTACCAGGCTCGCAGATGCACGATGGGTTTTCTTTACACTTAAATCGAGTTAAGTATTCAGAAAACCCACCGTGCCCCGTCATTATTTGTGTCAGCACTCCTGAAGGTCTGATCTGCCTAACCGTTTTATAGGCCCTAACTGCATCGGGTAAAAATACTTTTGTCACACCGGCTGTATCACTGCTTCTGTACCTACTATTCCATATCGTTAGGGTTTTTTGTCGAATTTGACGTTTTAAAAACGAGACTGGACACGAATCGTAATGGGGTCTAGTCTTCATACCAAGGGCTGCGTCCTTTGCCAGTGTGTCTGCTCGCTCATTTCCTGCTAAACCTGCGTGAGCTTTGACCCAGTATAAAGACACAGTTTTATGCTGTTGTGTTCTAGCTTTACGCAGGTTACAGCGTATCTCTACTGCCAGAGGGTGTACAGAGCCTTGGTTGGTTATGGCTTCTAGCGAAGATCTTGAGTCGCTGTACACTCCAAAGCTCGTCTCTGAGCTCTTCAGAACTTCTTCCGTAGCTTTACATATGGCCAGTAATTCAGCCTGGTAGACGGTGCAGAAGGACGACAGTTTCAATTTGTGGGCTTTGGTCTCGGCTAGCATGTTCCATACGGATAGTGCTGCTCCGACCTTGCCCTCAATCTTGCTGCCGTCCGTGAACATTCGGACTGCGTGACCGCTGTGAATGTCCACCTGCTCTTGGTCTTCCAGGCATATAAATTCCAGGCTCATATGATCCGCTGGATGAGGCGTTCTGGCAAAGGCGGTCATTTTCTCTACCTCCCCTCCTCCTAGTGCTGGCTGGGGGACTCCTCTCTTTGCCTCATACAGGGCGACTGCCTCCTGTATTCTGAGGTCGAGAGGCAGAATGCCAGCCAACACTAGTGCCGAGTTTAGGGAGACAGTTCTGTATGCTTTGCATAGCTTTTGTGCAAATCCTCTTTGAACGGCGTTCAGTTGCCTTTGTATGCCCAGTTTCTGAGCTGCTGGTGCCCAGGCACCGGCCGCATACATAATGACTGGCTCAACTGCGGCGTTATAGATACTACGTATTACCTCCGGGTGGAGGCCCCAACTGACCCTGGCGGCTCTAGATAGCTGTTTGTAAATATTCAACGCCTTTTTACAAACATTTGTCACATGGGCGTTGAATGTTAGCTTATGATCTATAGTGAGCCCCAGGATCTTTATGTGTTCTGACATGCCTATGCCAATCCCGCCCATGCTCAGGCGTGGTGTGTCAAATTTAAGTTTTCTGGTTATTACCATAGCGTTCGTTTTGTGTGGTGCGAATTTCAGTTTGTTTTTGACACCCCACTCCTGAACATGTGCGAGGGCAGCATTAGCTCGTCGTTCCACCTCTAACGCCGTATCACCGTCAAACACTAAGACCACATCATCTGCAAATGCCTGGCAGTAATCTCCTCGTCCTGATAATCCCTTGAGCAGTGGGTCCAAGATCAGGTTCCAAAATATTGGGCCTCCTATGGATCCCTGGACGCATCCCTTGGTAGTCTGCCTAAGCACTTCTTCCCCGGCATATCTTAACCTAACTGTCCTATCCTTTAGGTAGCTGTCTACCATCCTCCTTATATTTATGGGACACTGCTCTTCCGCCAATCTGTTTTTAATGACAGGCCACCAAGCACTATCAAAAGCTCCCTCTATGTCCAGAGATATTATGGTGATGAGTTTTCTCTCTTCGAGCTTTTTACGTATATATTTTAAAAGGACATAGAGGGCGTCTTCTGTGCTTTTTTGGGGCACAAAACCATATTGACGGGTGCTAAGTCTTGGGAGGATGTGCCAATTTATTCGCCGCACCATCATCTTTTCTAACACCTTCCCCAACACCGGCAATAGACCTATGGGCCTGTACGATTTTGCGTTGGTGTAATCGTCCTTTCCTGGTTTTCTTAGGACCACCACAGTAGCTTCCTTCCAGGTCGTAGGGAAGTGCCCAAGTGCCATACAACGGTTGGCCAGTGTGAGGAATATGCTAGAATCCACTGAAATCGCGTGCTTACAAATGTCGGCTGTGAAGCCATCCACTCCCGGGGCCTTTTTTGGATTGAAACTCTCCACCGCGGCTCTTAGCTCCTCAATTGTAAACGGTGGATCATGCTGTTCATCATGAGTCCACGCGTTTACTTCATCTGCTTTTTCTCTGGTCCGGCGGTGGTCATCAGTATCCTCTTTTGCTAAGTCTTCCGGATAGAAAGTCTCCGCTAACAGTTTTGCCGATTCTTTTGTGTCAATAACCCTTCCATCCTTCGTCAGCGGTATATCCTCCTGTCTCCTTGCAGTTCTCCCTATGACTCTATATATGCCCTCCCAAAGCCCTTCCTTATCCTGCTTACCACAGAACCCTTTCCAGCTTTCTATTTTTGCCTTTTGGACTTCACTTTCATACGTTTGTTTTGCTTGCAGGTACTCATCAACGACTCTGGCTCTGCGGACTGCTGCTGCGCTTCGGATTCTGCGCTTCAATGTGACTGCAACTTTCTTTAGCCTGGCAAGATCTTCGGTCCACCACGGAGAGGTAAGTACTTCATTTGTTTTCTTTTTAGGTATTTCATTTGTGCATGCTTGTGTTATTGTGCCTGTGTACTTTTCTACTATGTGATCTAGCTCTTCTATGCTTTCTGTATTCTCTATTGCTATTGTTGTTATATTTCTTTCTAAATTTAATTGGGCCAGTTTCTCACGAAACTGGCACCAATTGACCTTTTTTGTGTTGTAGAGTCTTGTTGTTCTATTTATGCTTGTTCCTTCTGATTTCTGAAGTCTTACCTTAAATGTGATGGCGTTGTGGTCCGAGCTTACAATGCCATCTCTAACGTTCCAGTCTTCTACCAAGTCCAGCATATCCACAGAGCAGATCGTGAGATCGACATAACTGGTATACAGTTTTCCTCCCCTGATGGTGTCGAAAGTAGGGGTATTTCCGTTGTTGAGTACCTGCAAGCTCATGTCCTCAATTGCACCCGACATGTCTTCACCTCTATGGTCAACCTTCCGGCTACCCCACCATACGTTTTTTGCATTTGAGTCGCCTCCCATGATAATTTTCCTTGGTCCCAATCTTTCTGTGATTTTCTTTAGCTGCTCCAGGTATGGCTGTATGGGCTGGTCTGGCTCGAAATAAAAGGAAACAACGGAAATCTCCCATGCACTAGTCCGAATTTTCACCACAGCGATGTTGTTTGTAGTGAATTCCGGGCACTGTATGACGTCTAATTCATAGTCAAATACTGCAATTGCTGCTTTTACCGTCCCTTCTCCTTGACTAGTGCTCTGGAAGATTTTCGCTCCCCTGTAATCTTTCATCCTCTTTGTTCCACCCACATACGGCTCCTGCAGCAGCGCAAAAGCAGCCTTACTCTTACTGGCTTCTAACATCAGCTCGTTGGTTGCTAGGTCTTTTCGTTGGAGGTTGGCTTGGACTACAAGATACGGTTTCCGATTGGTTAGGGTAGCTTTTTGGGTTATCATTGTGTTCTGTGGGGTGCCCTTAGCAGTAAGCTATAGTGGCTCGAGCCAGCGCGTCCCACTTTCTTCGCACTGGGCACTCCTGGGAGAAGGCGTTGTGTTCAGCAGTGTCAATTCGTGCGTGTCTGCAGTTGCAGCACGATGGGGCTACTCCCGCGAGCCAGTCCGCACACTCAGTCTTCATGTGGGGCCCCCCACAGTGGCTGCACTTTTCCACCGTTTCTTTACAGAACCGCCTGCCATGCCCATACCCCAGGCACAGCGAGCACTGTACTAACGGCGATTGGTCAGCCACCTTTATTCTCTGGAGATCGGTTAGGTTAGGTTAGGTTAGGTTAGGTTAGGTTAGGTTAGGTTAGGTTAGGTTAGGTTAGGTTAGGTTGGGCGGGTCTGGGTTTATCCATTAAATTGGATAAATGCAGGCCTTCCATATCGGCGCAGGGGGCGCGGTATGGAGGCGAATGGCCCTGGGGGAGAGCGCAACAGTCGTGATGATCCTCAGGGCAAGTCTGGTGGTTTCCTTCACGTGGTTGCTGCCTGTTATTGGTCTATTTCCTTCTGAAATAGACGTAACTAAAACCACCAGGCGCCTTCGTGGTCCTTTTGGGCCGCGTTGGTGGGGGGGAGTAGGGGCTTCTCCGAAGCGGACGAAGCATAGGGGGGGAGTTTTGTAGAGAAGGAGGTTTTTATTTTTTGTATTTTGTGTATAAATATTGTAAATAGAAACTGTTGTGGAGTGTTCTTTTGTAAATAAATTGTTGTAAAATATGTTGTACTTTTGTACAACGTTGTCAGTGGTGAAGTAAGTGGTGTTGTGACATCACTCAACGATGGTATGGCGGACTGGTCGGTGCTAACCCCATTGACTGGTTCGCCGGAGAGAGTTCGCCGCCTCTCCACCGGTATCCATGCTGCTTCCGTCAACCACCTCCCGTCGGGGCTCAGGGGGGTACGATGGTTGCAGCATGGACCGAAGGGGCGTTGCCTTAGTTGGCCGGGCCCAGAGGAAGGAAAACCTTGACACAAAAACCCGTGAGAAAACACGTTAAAACCTGCGGATACCAGGGGACCTCCGCAGTATGTACCCTCGCTCTCGGGATGGGCGTCACCCGGGAGTGAATTGTAGTTCGTCCCATTCTCGTGGGTTTAAGTATGGATATTGAAAAAACTAAAACTAAAGTTGGTAGCGGCCGTTGTGGTCGGGAAAAGACGAAAGATAAGGGAGTTACCCTAAGGGAGAGTGTCGAGAGGCTCGAGGATTCAGACTCCTCAATTATGAGTTTGGAGACTGTTGGCTCAAGAGTCAGTGAGTGCAGTGTGCTGGTTGAGCCACTTCCTCCTAAATTTTGGAAAGGCAGGGAGGCTGTCATAAAACGGAGACAAGTCGAGCCAAGGTCGGACTCGGTTTCGAGTGACGAGTCGAATTCGGTCCCGCTTAAAGTGGGGACTGGGAAAAGAGGCAGAGGTCGCCCTCCTACTACGGGCAAATATGTTGGCTTAGGTAAAGCCCAAGCAGAGTTGAATGCTCTCAGGCAACAAGCCGATAAAGAAGAATTTCAGCGGAAGGCTGAAGAGCAAGTTAGCGCGAAAATGGCTTATATTAAGTCTTCGTTCATAGTTGCCCCACCGGCACCAGTAGAGGACAATGAACTTGCCTCGGATTTAGTCAAGCAGGTCGAGGACGCTGCAGATGTTATCCTGACAGTTGCTACAAAATCAAGCAACCTTAAGGGAACATTTGCAAAGGCCCTTAAGGACGCAACAGCGTCTATTAAAGCGGCAGTTAGTGCACTTCATGGTAGCACAGTTTCTGAGGAGACTCTGAAGCTCCAGGCTGAAAATGCCCGCATGCGAAAGGAGATGGCTGAGCTTCGCAAGCAGCTCAGCGAGCTCAGAGTAAATCTGACGCAAACGCAGGAGAGGTTGGAGGATTTGCCCTCAACCAATGTAAACGGGCCGAAAAAAGATTTCATACCCCCGGTAGAAATTAATAAAAATGATGAGTTGGCGCGCACAATCATGCAGCAAGTGGGCAGCATGATAAATGCGCGCTTTGAAAAATTGGAGGAAAGGCTGCTTCCTGAAAAGCGGATCCGCCCTCCTCAAGCGGCAGACAAGTGCCATAATGCTCCTACTGAGCATCCGAATGTGCCTGAAGCTGGGAAACTAGCCTCTGAACCTCCAAAGAGCACAAGAAAGGGAGTAGCAGCTAAGGATGTTCCAGTGGCTTCTCAAAGGCCACCTCGCGAGTTGCCACCAGCACCTGAGGCCATGGACGAAGGTTGGTCTACGGTGACCAAAAAAGGTAGAAAAGCCAAAACCACACCGAAACCAACAGGCACAACAGTAAAAGAAGTAGTGGCTAAACCAACGGCCCGTTCGGCAAAAGTAAAATTGCGTCCTCCTCGGACTGCAGCAGTGGTTATCACTATACAACCAGGAGCCGAAGAAAAAGGAGTGACATATGCTAACCTGATGAAGGAAGCTAAAGAAAAGGTGGACCTCGATAGCTGCGGTATCTCCAGCTTGCGGTTCCGTAAGGCTGCCACGGGTGCGCGCATACTTGAGGTATCTACGGGAGATACCAGTGCAGAGAAAGCTGACACCTTAGCTACGAAACTGAGGGAGGTCTTTGATGGTGAGTTGGCAAAAGTGTCAAGGCCAACCAAATGTGCAGAATTTCGAGTCTCAGAACTTGATGACTCAGTTTCACGTGAAGACGTAGCCGGCGCTGTCGCTGAACAGGGGGGATGCTCGGTGGAGTCAGTCAAAGTTGGTGAAATAAAGGTCACTTATCAAGGCACTGGAATCACGCTGGTGAGTTGCCCTGTCACCGCTGCCAAGAAAATTAGAGAGGCGGGTCAACTATTAATTGGCTGGGTATCAACCCGGGTAGAAATGTTGCCGCCGCGACCTCTGCGGTGCTATCGATGCCTTCAAAACGGACATGTTTGGGCTCAATGCTCGTCAGAAAGTAATCGCAGTAATGAATGTTATCGATGTGGTCAAACTGGCCACAAGTCATCTGAGTGTTCTGCCACACCCAAATGTTCAGTTTGCGCAGCGGCTAACAGACCGTCGGCGCATAAGCTGGGTAGCAAGGCGTGTTCTCCTCCTAAATTTAGGAGACGAAGGGCTGAAAATACAACAGCACAAACGCCGGCAGCTACTAGCCACCTCCCGACTCAAACGGAGGCTGAGAAGGTGCATATAGAGCCCAATTAGTTATGGCTCTACGCTTCTTACAGGCGAATCTCAACCACTCCGCCAGGGCTCAGGATCTTATGGTCCAGACCATGGCGGAGTGGTTGATCAACGTAGCAGCGATTGCCGAGCCCTATTTCATCCCTCCCAACGTTAATTGGATTGGCGATGATGAAGGGCTTGTGGCAATAATAACCCAGGGTGTCACATTTGATAAGGTTGTAAAAGGTCGCGGATGGGTCGGAGCTCTTATCGGGGGAGTTATGGTGGTGGCTTCTTATTTTTCACCTAACAAAGTACTCGCAGATTTTGAGAGCTTTCTTGATGACGTGGGAGCTTTTGTTGGGCAAAGCCACCCCCACCCAGTGCTACTACTTGGAGACTTAAATGCCAAATCGGTTGCCTGGAACTGTCCTAACACCGATGCGCGTGGTGAAGTTCTAGAGGAGTGGGCAGTGGCTGCTGGTCTATTGGTTCTCAATCAAGGGTCGGAAAATACCTGTATACGCCAACATGGTGGGTCAATTGTGGACGTATCGTTTGCAAGTACAAACTTAGTACGACGCGTAACTGGCTGGGAGGTCATGGTGGAAGTTGAAACGCTATCGGATCACCGATACATTCGGTTCCATATAACACCTCAGTCGCCTTCTCCAAGCAGACTAGCCCGATCTAACGCTAGCCAAGGCTGCCCAAGATGGGCTCTAAAGCAACTTAACCGGGATTTATTAGAAGAAGCCGCTATTGTAAAGGCATGGGTATCTACGACAACTACACCTGTAGAGATCGATGTCCAAGGAGAGGCAAGCTGGTTCAAAGAGGCTATGATGCACATATGTGATGCTTCAATGCCTAGAGTAGGACTGCGACCTAATAAACGCCAGGTCTATTGGTGGTCTACAGAAATTGCTGAGTTGCGCAAGGCTTGCGTAGCAGCCAGGCGTCTGTACACCAGGTTTCGAAGAAGGCGGCGTCGTGACGAGGAGCAAGAAGAGCAACTCTATAATTTGTACAGAGAAGCAAAAGTAGTCTTGCAGTTGGCCATTATCCAAGCAAAAGGTGTAGCTCAAGATGAAATGTTAGAGACATTAAATCGAGATCCATGGGGGCGACCCTACAGGATGGTGAGAAATAAACTGCGCCCATGGGCACCACCACTGACGCAGAGTCTTGATCCTCCGTTTTTACAGGAAGTGGTATCATCACTGTTCCCCACAAGAGAAGAACATGTACCACCAACCATGTCACCACCTGAAGAGGGAAACGTTACTGACGACGACGATGAAATCCCAAAAGTAGAAGAGGTGGAACTAAAGATGGCAGTCAAGCGATTAACAGCTAAAAACACGGCTCCAGGCCCAGATGGTGTTCATGGGCGAGCATGGGCAATAGCTCTGAAGGCTTTAGGACCTCGTCTGTGTAGTCTTTATGATGCTTGCTTGGTACAGGGACGGTTTCCGTCGCAATGGAAGACAGGCCGGCTGGTCTTATTGAGGAAAGATGGGCGACCCGTGGACTCACCATCTTCTTTTCGACCCATTGTTCTTCTTGACGAGGTGGCAAAGCTGTTTGAGCGCATAATCGCTGTACGCCTTACAGGACACATGAACTGCGTTGGTCCAGACCTAAATGACAACCAGTTCGGTTTCCGTAGGGGGCGATCGACGGTTGGTGCGATTTTACGAGTCAAGACAGCTGCGGAGGAGGCAGTCTCCCGAGGAGAAGTCGTCTTGGCGGTGTCTTTGGACATCGCCAATGCGTTCAATACTTTACCCTGGAACTGTATACGGGAAGCGCTTAAATACCATCGAGTGCCTCGTTACCTCCGCCAAATAATTGGAGATTATTTAAACGAACGCTCCATAGTATTCGAGGGGCAAGAAGGGTGGTCACAGCACAGGATGTCATGCGGTGTTCCACAGGGTTCGGTCCTCGGACCACTCCTGTGGAACATTGGCTACGACTGGGTGTTGAGGGGAGCAACTCTGTGGGGCGTAAGTGTGACTTGTTACGCTGACGATACGCTCGTTACAGCTAGAGCCAAGTCACACCGAGACGCAGTTCTCCTTGCTACGGCAGGTGTTGCGCAAGTGGTGAATAGGATAAGACGTCTGGGGCTTGAGGTGGCCCTCCATAAGTCTGAAGCACTCTGTTTCCACGGACCTAGAAATAAACCTCCAGCGGGATCACACATAGTGGTAGGTGGCGTTCGCATTGGTGTCGAGTCGACAATGAAGTATCTAGGACTAGTCCTCGACAGCCGATGGGATTTTAAAGTCCATTTTCAAAAGCTGGCGCCGAAACTAATGGGGACAGCTGCTGCTTTAGGAAGGCTTTTACCAAACCTTAAAGGTGCGAGAAATGGCTGCCGGAATTTATACATGGGCGTCGTTCGCTCAATGGCCATGTATGGAGCTCCTGTTTGGGCCGAAACGCTTAGCAACCAGAATATCGCTATTCTACGTAAGCCACAGAGAGCGATGGCGCTTAGAGTAATTCGGGGATACCGCACAGTCTCATTCGAGGCGGCTTGCGTTTTGGCGGGCTCAATGCCGTGGGATCTGGAGGCTAAAAGTCTTGCAGAAATCCTTCTTTGGCGAGAGCGGGAAATCGCACGTGGTCAAAGACCAGCGCTGCGAGAAATTGAGGGAAAGAGGCAAGAACTCAGAGATGGCCTACAAGAAGAGTGGTTAAGACGATTGGAACGACCAAGCGCTGGTCTGACCACCATTGAAGCAGTTCGCCCCATTCTGAGAGAGTGGTTAGCAAGAGAGCACGGATCCTTAACCTTCCGGTTGACGCAGGTACTAACGGGACATGGGTGTTTCGCAAAGTACTTGTGTCGAATCGGGAGAGAATCATCGTCTGCATGCCATCACTGTGCATGCAGCGTAGACAGCGCACAACATACTCTGGTGGAATGCCAGGCTTGGGCTGATATACGGCGTGAGTTAAGGCAGAGAGTTGGAAGCAATTTGTCACTCCCAGCGATGATCAAAGCTATGGTCGAGAGTGATGAAACATGGAGAGCCGGCGTAAACTTCTGCGAAGAAGTATTATCACGCAAGGAAGCTGCAGAGAGGGAGAGAGAAATCTCTACCCTTAACCCGATCCGCAGCCGGAGAGCCAGGCGTCGGAGGAGGGAACTCCATGACATCCGACCCCCATAATGGGCTTAGGTGACGGCACCGGGGGGTGTCCGTCGCCTACTAATAAGCCCCGAGGTGGCGCGCGCGGGTGTCCCGCGTGCCTCTCGTAAGAGATTCGAGGAAAATCAGAAAGAGTAGAGGCTTTCAACCAAGCCATCGCCGTCGAGGCCATGGAAGACTGCTAAGGTATACCCACAGCCTCGGCTATGAAAGGCGACAAGAAGGACCCCGTTGGGTTTTAGTCAGTAAGAGTCTGACATAACTCTCCGGTCGCCCCCGCGTCGGAGAGTATCCATGACGGATTTCCCAACGTAAAAAAAAAAAAAAAAAAAAAAAAAAAAAAAAAAAAGGTTAGGTTAGGTTAGGTTAGGTTAGGTTAGGTTAGGTTAGGTTAGGTTAGGTTAGGTTAGGTTAGGTTAGGTTAGGTTAGGTTAGGTTAGGTTAGGTTAGGTTAGGTTAGGTTAGGTTAGGTTAGGTTAGGTTAGGTTAGGTTAGGTTAGGTTAGGTTAGGTTAGGTTAGGTTAGGTTAGGTTAGGTTAGGTTAGGTTAGGTTAGGTTAGGTTAGGTTAGGTTAGGTTAGGTTAGGTTAGGTTAGGTTAGGTTAGGTTAGGTTAGGTTAGGTTAGGTTAGGTTAGGTTAGGTTAGGTTAGGTTAGGTTAGGTTAGGTTAGGTTAGGTTAGGTTAGGTTAGGTTAGGTTAGGTTAGGTTAGGTTAGGTTAGGTTAGGTTAGGTTAGGTTAGGTTAGGTTAGGTTAGGTTAGGTTAGGTTAGGTTTTTTTTTTTTTTTTTTTTTTTTTTTTTTTTAGCGTCTCGAAACGCCACTAGAAGATCTTCTCGTCGCTATTTATTTTGCGACGATTTACACTACTTATAAAATAAACATTACTTCTTAAGCTAGGTAGTCCGCCTTCAGTCTCTTTATCTACTGGCTAGGTCCTATAGCATCAACCTGTTTCTTTTTATACACCTAATAGTATTTTCATATTCTTAGGGGTTCAATAACTTTTTCAGCTTATATCTAGAGTTGTTACTTGTTTATTTATTTGATCTATTTACCTTATTTTATTTATTTAGATATTATTTAAATTTACAGACATTATATTTACTTTTTATAGGGGGCTTAAACAGTTATAGCTTAACTAACGTAACTATTATATTTATTATCTATTTAATTTTACAATTTGCTTTACAATTTAATTTAATTTACAGACTTTGTATTTACTTTTTATAGGGGGCTTAAACAGTTAGAACTTAACTAACTTTACTATAATATTTACTATCTATTTAAACTTACAATTTACTTTGCATTTTCAATTAAATTTACAGACATTATATTTACTTTTTATAAGGGGCTTAAACAGTTATAGCTTAACTAACTTAACTATAATATCTATTTAAACTTACAGTTATAGCTTAATTTACTTACCTATAATATCTATTTAAACTTACAGTTATAGCTTAACTAACTTAACTATAGTATCTATTTAAACTTACAATTTACTTTACAATTTAAATTAAATTTACAGACATTGTATTTACATTTTATAGGGGGCTTAAACAGTTATAGCTTAACTTACTTTACGGTAATATTTACTATCTATTTAAACGTACAGTTTTATTTACAATTTTAATTGAATTTACAGACATTATATTTACTTTTTATAGGGGGCTTAAACACTTATAGCTTAACTAACTTACTATAATATTTACTACTTATCTACTTAAACATACAATTTACCTTACAGTTTTAAAACCACAAACTACGTTAAGCCATATTTACAGACTTGTTATAAAACAAAAGCCCTCAACACAATTTTAGCACATGGTGCTCCCATTAGCTTTGGCCGCGGATCTAGCCACGTTCTCAACATATTTCAGAAACTCAGTGCGATAGTCATTGTCTCCAACAAACCTACTATAGTTGGTTTTACATATTTGCATTTGAAACCTAGAAGCAAGATCTTGGCGCAATGCGCCATACCTAGGACAGTCATCGAGAAGGTGAGTGATAGTCTCTGGAGTAGCTGAGTCACATATGCAGTTCGGGGTAGGTGACAGCTTGAAGCGGTGCAAATACTCCTTAAAACCTCCGTGTCCGGTGAACATCTGTGCTTTGATATTTGTCATAGGGATTTTAAGGATTATCTGGTGCCCCTGTCTGATGTCAGGGAAGAATAACTTAGTAGTTTTCCCAGTGTCAGCCTCGCTGTAGCGTTTATTCCATGCCTCTATGGACTTTTGGCGGAGGGAGTACTTAATGTAGGACACTGGGATCTTGTCATATGCAGGACTGGTCTTTTTATTTAAAGCAGCTGTCTTAGCGAGCTCATCTGCTCTTTCATTTCCTGCAAATCCTTCATGAGCTTTGATCCAATAGAGGTGCACCTGTCTGTTTTCCGCTTTTAGCTGGTGGATACGAACTTGGATCTCTGCAGCCATTGGGTGAGTGCTTATTGGATCAGCAATTGTTTCCAGAGATGACCTTGAGTCACTAATTATTAGGTTAGGTTAGGTTAGGTTAGGTTAGGTTAGGTTAGGTTAGGTTAGGTTAGGTTAGGTTAGGTTAGGTTAGGTTAGGTTAGGTTAGGTTAGGTTAGGTTAGGTTAGGTTAGGTTAGGTTAGGTTAGGTTAGGTTAGGTTAGGTTAGGTTAGGTTAGGTTAGGTTAGGTTAGGTTAGGTTAGGTTAGGTTAGGTTAGGTTAGGTTAGGTTAGGTTAGGTTAGGTTAGGTTAGGTTAGGTTAGGTTAGGTTAGGTTAGGTTAGGTTAGGTTAGGTTAGGTTAGGTTAGGTTAGGTTAGGTTAGGTTAGGTTAGGTTAGGTTAGGTTAGGTTAGGTTAGGTTAGGTTAGGTTAGGTTAGGTTAGGTTAGGTTAGGTTAGGTTAGGTTAGGTTAGGTTAGGTTAGGTTAGGTTAGGTTAGGTTAGGTTAGGTTAGGTTAGGTTAGGTTAGGTTAGGTTAGGTTAGGTTAGGTTAGGTTAGGTTAGGTTAGGTTAGGTTAGGTTAGGTTAGGTTAGGTTAGGTTAGGTTAGGTTAGGTTAGGTTAGGTTAGGTTAGGTTAGGTTAGGTTAGGTTAGGTTAGGTTAGGTTAGGTTAGGTTAGGTTAGGTTAGGTTAGGTTAGGTTAGGTTAGGTTAGGTTAGGTTAGGTTAGGTTAGGTTAGGTTAGGTTAGGTTAGGTTAGGTTAGGTTAGGTTAGGTTAGGTTAGGTTAGGTTAGGTTAGGTTAGGTTAGGTTAGGTTAGGTTAGGTTAGGTTAGGTTAGGTTAGGTTAGGTTAGGTTAGGTTAGGTTAGGTTAGGTTAGGTTAGGTTAGGTTAGGTTAGGTTAGGTTAGGTTAGGTTAGGTTAGGTTAGGTTAGGTTAGGTTAGGTTAGGTTAGGTTAGGTTAGGTTAGGTTAGGTTAGGTTAGGTTAGGTTAGGTTAGGTTAGGTTAGGTTAGGTTAGGTTAGGTTAGGTTAGGTTAGGTTAGGTTAGGTTAGGTTAGGTTAGGTTAGGTTAGGTTAGGTTAGGTTTTTTTTTTTTTTTTTTTTTTTTTTTTTTTTTTTTTCTCGTTCCTTTGACGTGTAATGAATCAAAGTCTTTTGTACTTTATTTCTAACTACGGGTGGGGCTTACATTTCTATCGTACCCATATGGGTCTAGGGGATGCTTATTCTAGTTACTACATTATACTTATATTACTATTAATTTATTATTTTACATAAACAGGAAGGGTTAAGTCTATGGCTTATTTCTACGGGCTTTTATTCTATCTTATATTTTAAATACATTTTATAACTACTTACACACTTAATTCTTACATCTTATACATATTATTCTACTTAATCTTAACAATTTTTATCCTTTATTTTATGCTGTTCTATATATTACTCAAAATACATATACAACATACTTAACATGCCTATTTATTCCTTATTATTACTTTATTTACTATTTCCGTACAATAATTTATAAAAAGCTCTCTTAATTCTCTCTTAGCCATTATTTCTTTCAGGTTTTCGGAGGTCAGTTTCATATTGAGGACTTGCTCAGCTTCGTGTCTCTTAAGGGAGAAAACAGGACATTCTAGGAGTATGTGCGCCACCGTCTCCCGCACGTCCGGCTCACAGATGCACGATGGGCTCTCCTTACACTTGAAGCGGTGCAAGTATTCGGAGAACCCACCGTGCCCCGTAAGTACTTGGGTCATGATGTTGGTAGGCGCAAATTTCCTAACCGTTTTGTAGGCTTGTATCGCGTCTGGGAAAAATACCTTTGTAACACTGGCGGTCGCGCCTTCCTTATACCGCCGGTTCCATTCGCCCAGCGATTCCAGCCGGATCTGGCGCTTGACGTATGAAACCGGACAGCAATCATAGTCGGGACGCCGTTTGGTGTTGGTTGCAGCCTCCTTCGCTAACAGATCCGCTTTCTCATTTCCCTCCAAGCCCGCGTGGGCTTTGATCCAGAATAAAGACACTTCTTTATTCTGGAGTCTGCTCGTTCTAAGGTTTTCACGAGCCTCCACGGCCAAAGGGTGGAGGGAGCCATGATTGGTAACGGTCTGTAGCGCTGCCATGGAGTCACTATAGATACCAAAGGAACCTTCGGGTCGCTTTAAAATTTCGCGCGTAGCTCTGCTGATTGCCAGAAGTTCTGCCTGATAGACCGTACAGTACCTTGGCAGCTTAAGCTTGAGGGCTTTGATCTCGGCTTCGCCATTCCACAGGGATAGCGCCGCCCCGACCTCACCCTCAATCTTGCTGCCATCGGTGTAGATTCGTACTGCTTGGGTGTTGTGTGCATCCACCTGCTCTTGGTCTATCAGGCTTATGAACTTTAGGCGTTTGTGCTCTGCCGGATGCTTCGTTTGAGCGTATGGTATGGACCGTTCTATCTCCCTGCCCTTTAACTCCGGCCGAGGTACTCCCCTCTTTGCCTCATACAGGGCGGCTGCCTCTTGTATCCTGAGGTCGAGTGGGAGTATTCCGGCCAGTACCAGTCCTGAGTGCAGGGAGACGGTGCGGTACGCTCTCGTAAGCTTCTGCGCGAAACCACGCTGGACCGCGTTCAGTTGCCTTTGGATCCCCTGTTTCCTAGTTGCCGGCGCCCACGCACTGGCCGCATACATCACAACTGGTTCTACTGTTGCAGTGTATATGATCCGGATGACCTCTGGACTAAGACCCCAGCTGATCCTGGCGGCTCTGGACAGCTGTTTATAAATGTTAATAGCCTTTTTGCAAACACTTGCAGCATGACTATTAAACGCTAACTTATTGTCAATTGTGAGCCCCAGGATCTTGAATTCCGAAGACATGCCAATGTCGACCCCACCCATGCTTAGGAGTGGTGTATCATACTTGAGTTTGCGTGTTATGACCATAGCATTTGTCTTGTTTGGCGCAAATCTCAGTTTATTCTTGATACCCCACTCCCGAACATATGCGAGGGCGGCATTCGCACGCCGCTGGACTTCCAAAGCTGTGTCCCCGTCAAACACCAAGACCACATCGTCCGCGAAAGCCTGAACGTAATCCCCTCGTGTCTCGAGACCTTTCAGGAGCGGATCCAACAACAGGTTCCACATTATCGGACCCCCTATCGAACCCTGAACGCACCCCTTGCCGGTATTTTTTGCATGCTCCTCTCCTGCGTACCTAACCCGAACGCGCCTATCCTGCAAATAACTATCGATAAGCCTTCTTAGGTTCACCGGACACCTTTCCTCAGCCAATCTAACCCTTATCGCAGGCCACCATGCGCTGTCGAAGGCTCCCTCTATGTCCAATGAAATCATGGTGATCAGTTTCTTCTCCTTCAACTTGTCTTGGATGTGATGGATCAGATCATAGAGGGAGTCTTCGGTGCTCTTTTTGGGCATAAAGCCATATTGGCGAGTACTCATTTTTGGGATGAGATGCCATTTCATCCGTCCCACAAGCATCTTCTCCAAGACCTTCCCCAAGACTGGCAACAGTCCTATTGGTCTATACGATTTAGGGTTTGTATAGTCGTCCTTGCCTGGTTTTCTCAAGACTACAACTGTTGCCTCTTTCCAGATAGTCGGAAAGTGTGAGAGAACCAGACATCTGTTGGCCAGTGCAAGGAAGGTCTCTGAGTCGCTTTGTATCACGTGGCTGCATATATCTGCGGTGAAACCATCTATCCCCGGTGCTTTTTTCGGGTTGAAGCTTTCCACCGCAGCACTTAGCTCCTCTGTTGTAAACGGCGGGTCATGAACCTCATCATAGACCGCGTCGTTTATTCGGTTTGCTATTTCCCTAGTCTGTCGGTGGTCAGCGTTGTCCTCTGCTTCATTATCCTCCGGGAAGAAAATGTTTGCCAAGGTTTTAGCGGACTCCTTGGGGTCAATTTGTCTGCCATCCTTAATCAAGGGCAGATCCTCGTGTCTTGCGGCAGTTCTCCCGATAACCCTATAAATTCCCTCCCATACCCCTTCCCTATCCTGCTTCCCGCAAAATTCCTTCCAACTCTGTACCTTGGCTCTATTCACCTCACTTAAAAACTCCTCTCTTGCTTTCAGGTACTCATCGACGATCCTGGGTCTTCTGGCTGGTGCTGCGCATCTGATTCGACGTTTCAAGGTAACGGACTTCTTCTTCAGTGCTACGAGTTCCTCGGACCACCACGGCATGGTAAGTGTTTCATTGGCTTTCTTTCTAGGTATGGTGTCTGTGCATGTTTGTGTTACAATGTTTGTGAATTTTACTATAGCTTCTTCTAGTTCTGCTTTGTTTTCTATTTTATCTATCTCTGTTAAATTTATTTGGTTTTCTATTTTCAATTCGGTCAGTTTCTTATGAAACTGGCTCCAATTTGCCTTTTTGGTGTTGTATAGCCTCGTTGTCCTGCTTACGCTTACCCCTTTTGCTTTCTTAAGCGCTACATTGAAGGTGATGCCGTTGTGGTCCGAGTGCGTGAGGTCATCCACTACTCTCCATCCGTCTATCAGGTCTAGCATGTCGATTGAGCAGGCCGTGACGTCGGGGTGACTTGTGTAAGATATCCCTCCCCTGATGGTATCGAAAGTGGGGATGTCCCCTTCGTTCAGAACCTGCAAGCCTAGTTCTTCGAGAGTACCTGACAAGTTTTCCCCCCTATCATCTATCACGTTACTCCCCCACCAGGTGCTCTTTGCATTCGCGTCTCCACCCATGATGATTCTCCTGAATCCCGCCTCATCAGTGATCATCCTTATCTGCTCCAAGTATGGCTCTATGGGTTGGGTAGGCTCAAAGTAGAATGAAATCGCAGTGATCTGCCAGGCGCTCGTTCGGATCCTCACCACTACGATGTTATTCGTGGTGAGTTTCGGGCACTGTACAACGTCTAGATCCGGATCGAAGACGACGATTGCCGCTTTGACAGCCCCATCTCCTTGGTTTACGTTCTGGTAGATCCTTGCTCCTTTGTATCCTTTCATTCTACTGATTCCTCCCACATATGGCTCTTGGAGCAGCGCAAAAGCCACTTTTCTTTTGTCAGCTTCGATCATGAGCTCGTTTGTGGCCGTTTCCATTCTTTGGAGATTGGCTTGGAGAACACGGTAGGGCTTCTCTCTGGTCGGGTTAACTGTAGGGGTTCTGTCTGTGGAGCCTTTAGCAGTACGCTACGGAGGCTCTTGCGAGGGCGTCCCACCTCCTTCTCACGGCGCATTCTTGGCTGAACGCATTATGCTCTGTTGAGTCAAGCTTTTCGTGCCCGCAGTTACAGCAGGAGGGCGCCGCACCACTGAGCCAATCTGCGCACTCGGTCTTCATGTGCGGGCCGCCGCAGTGACTACACTTCTCAATGGTCTCTTTGCAGTGTCGGCGACCATGGCCGTACCCCAAGCACATGGAACACTGTATCAAGGGAGATTGATCCGCCACTCTTACCCTTTGGAGATCGATGTGGACCTCACCTGCTTCTATCATCAAGTTCCACATCTTTGGGGACACCTTGATTATCATGTGGCACATGTGGGGATTCCTCGCCCTCCTCCTGTAGCGGACTTCGAGCCTGTCTTCCTGCTTGTCGAGGAGCTTAAAAATGTTTCCATTTTGATTCCTCAGGGCGTTTATGACGTCTTCGTCACTATGGAACTGCAGAACGTCTCTGAGGATCACAAGAGGGTCTTTATTCTGGATTTCCTCAACATTCAGGTGCGTTTCCGCTTTCCAGAGCCTTGCCTTAACCTTCTGCCTCTCTTCTTCGGTCCGACAGCCCACTATCACTTTCCCGTCTTTCGCCTTTCTCACTCTGTCCACCTTTATTCCTCCTTCCTTAGCATTCACAGCTTCTCTTATTCTACTGAGTACCTCTTCTCCAGATTCCTTCCCATCTTTAGAGGAGACCACGACAGAGTGCAATGTGGCTTGGTCACCAGGCTGCCTCCGGGTTGGCCCTGCCGCAACATTCGCGTACGTGGTCTTCTCTAAGATCTCTTTCTGCTTGTCCATTGCCTCTTTTAGGCTTTCCATTCTCTCATTGTTCTCTTTCAATAGCTTGCTGGTTAGGTTAGGTTAGGTTAGGTTAGGTTAGGTTAGGTTAGGTTAGGTTAGGTTAGGTTAGGTTAGGTTAGGTTAGGTTAGGTTAGGTTAGGTTAGGTTAGGTTAGGTTAGGTTAGGTTAGGTTAGGTTAGGTTAGGTTAGGTTAGGTTAGGTTAGGTTAGGTTAGGTTAGGTTAGGTTAGGTTAGGTTAGGTTAGGTTAGGTTAGGTTTTTTTTTTTTTTTTTTTTTTTTTTTTTTTTTTTTTTTTTTTGCCATCTCGAAATGGCTCTAGGAGATCTCTGATATTCTTCAGAGGCTTTCTTCAGCTTACTTTTATAGTTACCTAATTTCCTATTTTTGTCTTAGGATGGGAATTTGGGTTTTTCAGTTTTATTTATACAATTTACAAATACGTTTTCTAGTGTCTAAGGGTCTCGGGTCATCTATAAACTAATTTTTATTTTTATTTACAAAAATCTTACTTTCTAAGCTTTCTTAGCTTTGAGTACAGAGGGTCTTATTTTCTATTTGTTTATATCTAACACAGTTTTATCTTCTTTATTACCTTAATCTTACTTATTTATACACGTTATCATTTACATACAGTTTGTTCATGTAATATGTACTTTCTTATTTATTGTTAGGCGACAGTTTCTTATATTATGCTTATATATATAATTTATTATATATATTCATCATACTTTACTTATGCTATTTATTTCTAGTTATTACTCTATCGGTTATATTTGTACAATATTTTAAGAACTCTGGACGGTTACATTTGTCCTTTATGATTTCTTGTATGCTGTTAACAGACAATTTTATGTTCATTTTTTGTTCTACCTCATATCTCTCGGAACCATACACGGGGCACTCTAGCAAAATGTGTGCCACAGTCTCGTCCTTCCCGGGTTCGCATATGCACGATGGGTTCTCCTTACGCTTGAACCGATTCAAGTATTCGGAGAACCCACCGTGCCCTGTCATCACCTGTGTTATGACGCCTGTTGGCTTAAGCTCCCTTACAATTTTGTAAGCTTCAATAGCGTCCGGAAAAAACATTTTAGTCACTGCAGCTGTTTGACCTGATTTGTACCTCTGGTTCCATTCGTCAAGCGACTCCATGCGGATTTGTCGCTTGACGAATGAAACTGGGCACATATCGTAATCAGGTCTCCTCTTGATGCCGTGCGCCGCGTCTTTGGCCAGTTGGTCTGCACGCTCATTCCCCTCTAGCCCTGCATGTGCTCTGATCCAGAACAAACTGACTACTTTATTCTGGAGTTGGGCCTGCTTGATGTTCCTTCTGAACTCTACTGCTAGGGGATGCGGGGAACAGGGGTTAATTATGGTCTCCAGTGATGACCTTGAGTCACTGTATATACCGAAATTGCATTCTGCGCGCTTGAGGATCACCCTTGAGGCCTTGCATATGGCCAGGAGTTCCGCCTGGTAGACCGTGCAATATGATGGTAGCTTGAGTTTGATGGCTTTGGTTTCAGCTTCGCCGTCCCAGAAGGATAGCGCTGCTCCAACCTCACCATCAATTTTGCTACCATCAGTGAAAATACGTATTGCTTGGTCATTGTGGTTGTCTACTTCCTCTCGGTCTATCAGGCTCACGAACTCCAGGCTCATATGTTCTGCCGGGTGCTCCGTATGGGTATACGCCACTACCCGCTCCACTTCCCTGTCTCCTAATGCTGGCCGGGGTACCCCTCTCTTGGCCTCATAAAGGGCGGCTGCCTCTTTGATCCGGAGGTCGAGTGGTAGTATCCCGGCCAGCACCAGTGCCGAGTTCAGCGAGACGGTGCGGTACGCCCTGCACAGTTTTTGCGCGAAACTCCTCTGTACTGCGTTGAGTTTCCTCTGCACTCCCAGTCTATCCACTGCCTGTACCCACGCACTTGCAGCGTACATTACTACAGGCTCTACTGCTGCCGTGTAAATAGTTCGGACAATATCTGGGTGGAGTCCCCAACTGACTTTTGCTGTTCTAGAGAGCTTTTTGTACATATTTAACGCTTTTTTGCAAACCTCCGCGACGTGGGTGTTAAAGGTGAGCTTGTGGTCGATTGTTAAGCCTAGAATTTTAATTTCGGGAGACATGCCAATGTCGACCCCGCCCATCCGCAGCAGTGGTGTGTCATACTTTAGCTTCCTCGTTATAAGCATTGCTTTTGTTTTATGCGGGGCAAATCTAAGTTTGTTCTTGACACCCCACTCCTGAACATGGGCGAGGGCGGCATTAGCTTGTCTCTGAACTTCCAGAGCCGTATTTCCATCGAAAATCAAAACCACATCGTCAGCGAAGGCCTGACAATAATCACCTCGTTTTTCTAGCTCTCTTAGGAGAGGATCAAGGAGGAGGTTCCATAAGATTGGACCACCAATAGACCCCTGCACACACCCCTTACTAGTACTCTTTGTGTACTCCTCTCCCGCGTACCTGACTTTGACGGTTCTGTTTTGCAGGTAACTATCGACTATCCTCCTTATATTGGCAGGACATTGCTCCTCAGCCAATCGTGCCTTTATAGCGGGCCACCATGCGCTATCAAAGGCTCCCTCTATGTCCAGTGATATCATTGTGATGAGTTTTTTAGCATCTAGTTTTCCACGTATATATTTCATCATGTCATAGAGGGAGTCTTCGGTGCTCTTCTGGGGCATAAAGCCGTATTGACGAGGGTTCATCCTAGGGATTAGATGCCACTTGAGTCTCCTCACGATCACTTTCTCCAGAATCTTCCCCATCACCGGAAGAAGGCCTATGGGTCTATAGGACTTGGGGTTGGTATAGGTGTCCTTTCCTGGCTTTCTGAGCACTACCACTGTGGCCTCCTTCCAGATGTTGGGAAAGTGATGTTGTTCCAAGCATTTATTTAGGATCGCGAGGTTCAATTCGAGGTCACCAAAAACGACGCGGTGGCAGATGTCAGCCGTGAACCCATCCGAGCCCGGTGCTTTTTTTGGATTAAAGCTCTTTGTAGCAGAGCACAGCTCTTCTTGGGTAAACGGTGGGTCATGTATCTCACCATGGACCACAACGTTTACCCGGTCGGCTATTTCTCTAGTCTGCTTGTGAGCTTCATCCTCTCCTAACTCCGTATCTTCGGGGTAAAAAGTCTCGGCTAATAGTTTGGCGGATTCCTTTGGGTCTAGTGTTCGTCCATCTTTTACTAGGGGCAGATCTTCTTGCCTTTTTGTGGCTCTCCCTATGACCCTATAGATACCTTCCCAGAGACCCTCTCTATCTTGTTTTTCACAAAACCCTTTCCAGCTCCTTATTTGGGCCTTCTTGGCTTCACTTTCATATTTTTCTTTTTCTTGCAGGTACTCCTGGACGACCTTCTCTCTTCGGACCGGCGCTGCACATCGGATTCTACGCCTCATAGTGGAGACCTTTTTCTTCATGTCTGCGAGTTCTTCGGACCACCACGGCAGGGTAAGTTTTTCATTCTTTTTCTTTCCAGGGATTGCTTCTTTGCATGCTTGCTTAACTACGTTCATATATTTTACTACTATTTCTTCCAGATCTTTTTTACATGTAACTTTTTCTATTTCTACTCTGTTTATGTTCTGCTCTATTTTTAATTGGTCCATTTTCTCAAGAAAAAGACTCCAATTAGCTTTTTTCGTATTATATATTCTTGTGGTTCTTTCTACATTAAGGCCTACTGATTTTACGAGTTTAATTTTGAAGGTGATGCCGTTGTGGTCCGAACTTACCAGATCTTCTTCAACTCTCCAGTCTTCCACTAGCCCGAGCAGGTCTTCAGTGCAGTTAGGTTAGGTTAGGTTAGGTTAGGTTAGGTTAGGTTAGGTTAGGTTAGGTTAGGTTAGGTTAGGTTAGGTTAGGTTAGGTTAGGTTAGGTTAGGTTAGGTTAGGTTAGGTTAGGTTAGGTTAGGTTAGGTTAGGTTAGGTTAGGTTAGGTTAGGTTAGGTTAGGTTAGGTTAGGTTAGGTTAGGTTAGGTTAGGTTAGGTTAGGTTAGGTTAGGTTAGGTTAGGTTAGGTTAGGTTAGGTTAGGTTAGGTTAGGTTAGGTTAGGTTAGGTTAGGTTAGGTTAGGTTAGGTTAGGTTAGGTTAGGTTAGGTTAGGTTAGGTTAGGTTAGGTTAGGTTAGGTTAGGTTAGGTTAGGTTAGGTTAGGTTAGGTTAGGTTAGGTTAGGTTAGGTTAGGTTAGGTTAGGTTAGGTTAGGTTAGGTTAGGTTAGGTTAGGTTAGGTTAGGTTAGGTTAGGTTAGGTTAGGTTAGGTTAGGTTAGGTTAGGTTAGGTTAGGTTAGGTTAGGTTAGGTTAGGTTAGGTTAGGTTAGGTTAGGTTAGGTTAGGTTAGGTTAGGTTAGGTTAGGTTAGGTTAGGTTAGGTTAGGTTAGGTTAGGTTAGGTTAGGTTAGGTTAGGTTAGGTTAGGTTAGGTTAGGTTAGGTTAGGTTAGGTTAGGTTAGGTTAGGTTAGGTTAGGTTAGGTTAGGTTAGGTTAGGTTAGGTTAGGTTAGGTTAGGTTAGGTTAGGTTAGGTTAGGTTAGGTTAGGTTAGGTTAGGTTAGGTTAGGTTAGGTTAGGTTAGGTTAGGTTAGGTTAGGTTAGGTTAGGTTAGGTTAGGTTAGGTTAGGTTAGGTTAGGTTAGGTTAGGTTAGGTTAGGTTAGGTTAGGTTAGGTTAGGTTAGGTTAGGTTAGGTTAGGTTAGGTTAGGTTAGGTTAGGTTAGGTTAGGTTAGGTTAGGTTAGGTTAGGTTAGGTTAGGTTAGGTTAGGTTAGGTTAGGTTAGGTTAGGTTAGGTTAGGTTAGGTTAGGTTAGGTTAGGTTAGGTTAGGTTAGGTTAGGTTAGGTTAGGTTAGGTTAGGTTAGGTTAGGTTAGGTTAGGTTAGGTTAGGTTAGGTTAGGTTAGGTTAGGTTAGGTTAGGTTAGGTTAGGTTAGGTTAGGTTAGGTTAGGTTAGGTTAGGTTAGGTTAGGTTAGGTTAGGTTAGGTTAGGTTAGGTTAGGTTAGGTTAGGTTAGGTTAGGTTAGGTTAGGTTAGGTTAGGTTAGGTTAGGTTAGGTTAGGTTAGGTTAGGTTAGGTTAGGTTAGGTTAGGTTAGGTTAGGTTAGGTTAGGTTAGGTTAGGTTAGGTTAGGTTAGGTTAGGTTAGGTTAGGTTAGGTTAGGTTAGGTTAGGTTAGGTTAGGTTAGGTTAGGTTAGGTTAGGTTAGGTTAGGTTAGGTTAGGTTTTTTTTTTTTTTTTTTTTTTTTTTTTTTTTTTTTTTTTTTTTTTTTTTTTTTTTTTTTTCGCCATCTCGAAATGGCACTACGGCGTCCCTCTGACTAGTAAGTGTCAGAGCCTATTCTAATCGTTCTCTGTTTCCTATCTCTTATCTATTCTTACTGTTTCAGGATGAAATAATGGTGAGCCAACTTTTATTCTGTCAGATTCAATATTTTTACAAACATACTTATTCTACTGTTCCAGGATGGGATATGGGGATTTACTTTTTATTTGTCATATACAGCTATTGTTTTGTAACATACCTTAATCTTATTTACACATTTACCTTATTTCTAAGCTCTATTTATAACATGTTCTTATTTACTTAATTTTACATAATCTGCTGGTTGTTATATATATTTCAGTATATATATTCAACAAGACTTATTTATCTTTACTTATTTCTACTAATTACCTTATTTGCTACATTTACACAATATAAAATGAACTTATCTCTAGTGTTCTTATTTCTAATTAAATCTTTTACATTTTCAGCTACAAGGGTTGTACTCAGTTCTTGTTCAATTTCGTGTCTTTCTTTAGCAAAAACAGGGCACTCAAGCAATATATGAGCTACACTTTCATTTTTGCCTGGTTCGCAAATGCACGATGGGTCCTCCTTGCATTTGAATCGGTTCAAATACTCGGAAAACCCACCGTGCCCCGTCAATACTTGTGTCAGTACGCCAGTTGGATCTATCTGCCTTACACTTTTAAATGCTTTTATAGCATTCGGGAAAAACATTTTTGTGACCCCTGCAGTCTCACTAGTCATGTATCTCCGATTCCATTCGTCAAGCGACTCCGTGCGGATTTGTCGTTTGACGAATGAAACCGGACATTGGTCGTAGTCTGGCTTTCGTTTTAGATTTTTGGCTGCGTCTTTTGCTAGTACGTCTGCTCTCTCATTCCCAACCAGTCCTGCGTGTGCCCTGATCCAATACAAAGAAGTTTCTTTACCTTGATTTTTGCTAGCTCTTAAGTTTCCGCGAATTTCTACGGCCAGGGGGTTTATTGAACCTAAGTTAGTAATAGCCTCAAGCGAAGATCTAGAGTCGCTGTATATGCCGAAAGTCTTTTCCGGGCTCTGGAGTATTTCCCTTGTTGCGCTTAGTATAGCGAGCAGTTCAGCCTGGTATACCGTGCAGTGAGGAGACAGCTTAAATTTTCGGGTCTTTATTTCGGCATCTCGGTCCCACAGGGACATTGCCGCTCCAACCTTCCCCTCGATTTTGCTGCCGTCTGTAAATATCCTCACCGCTTGGTCACTGTGGCTGTTGACAAGTTCTTGGTTGTCTAAGCATTCGAATTGCAAGTTGAACTGCTCGGCCGGATGCGGTATGCTTGTAAACGGCACCATCCGTTCCACCTCCCTGTCTCCTTGTGCCGGTCGGAAAACCCCTCTCCTCGCCTCATACAGGGCGGCTGCCTCTTGTAATCTTAGGTCAAGAGGGAGTATTCCGGCCAGCACAAGTGCCGAGTTCAGTGATACTGTCCTGTATGCCTTGCACAGCTTCTGGGCAAAGCCTCTCTGTACTACATTCAGCTGTTTTTGTATGCACAGTTTCTTGGCTGCCGGTGCCCAGACGCTAGCTGCATACAGTATGATCGGCTCTACTACAGCTACATAGATGGTGCGTATTATTTCAGGATGAAGGCCCCAGCTGATCCTGGCCGTTCGTGATAGACGCTTGTAGATGTTCAGCGCCTTAACACAAACGCTTGCTGCATGGCTGTTAAATGTCAGCTTGTCGTCGATAGTGAGCCCCAGGATCCTAAACTCCTTGGACATGCTTATGCTGGTCCCGCCCATGCTCAGGAGCGGAGTATCGTATTTCAGTTTACGAGTTATAATCATCGCGTTGGTTTTCTGCGGTGCAAATCTCAGCTTGTTACGAATACCCCACTCCCGAACATAGGCAAGAGCAGCATTTGCACGTGTTTGGACCTCCAGTGCCGTGTTTCCGTCAAACACGAGTACTACGTCGTCCGCGAATGCTTGGGAGTAGTGGCCACGTTCCTCCAGTCCACCCAGAAGTGGATCGAGAAGCAAATTCCAAAGAATTGGTCCCCCGATCGATCCCTGGACACAACCTTTGGAGGTTTTCCTGGTGACCTCTACGCCTGCGTACCTGACCTTCACGTGTCTGTCCTCAAGGTAGCTGTCTATTATCCGCCTAACATTTACCGGACACTTTTCTTCAGCCAGCCGAACTCTTATTGCGGGCCACCATGCACTATCGAAGGCTCCCTCTATGTCCAGTGATACCAACGTGACGATTTTTCTCTCGTCCAGCTTAACGCGTATGCGTTGAACCAGGGCATAGAGGGAGTCTTCCGTGCTTCTTCGAGGCATGAATCCGAACTGGCGAAGGCTTAGTCTTGGGATAAGATGCCATTTAATTCGTCCTACGATCATCTTTTCCAGTATTTTTCCCATCACTGGCAAAAGCCCGATTGGTCTATAGGACTTTGGGTTCGTGTACGTGTCCTTGCCCGGTTTTCTTAGGATGACCACAGTTGCCACCTTCCAGATGTTCGGAAAGTGGCTTAGTCCTAGGCATTTGTTTGCCAGTGACAGGAACAGGCCATGATCTTGGGTAATGGCTCGCTTGCAGATATCGGACGTTAATCCATCTGATCCCGGTGCTTTCTTGGGATTAAAGCTATTCACCGCGTATCTGAGCTCTTCAGAGGTAAACGGTGGATCATCGTTCTCATCTTGCTCCAACCCGTTTACTTGGTCAGCCGCTTCTCTAGTTCGCTGGTGATCGATGTTGTCCTCCTCTTTATGGTCTTCTGGATAAAAGGTCTCGGCTAGTAATTTTGCGGAATCATTTTGGTCC
>OX352698.1:17400743-17402341 GCA_947095575.1 Electrophaes corylata
GCTGCCGGTGCCCAAGCACTGGCTGCGTACATAACGATGGGTTCGACTACTGCCGTATAGATGGTGCGTATGACCTCCGAGTGAAGACCCCAGCTGATCTTGGCGGCTCTAGACAGCTGCTTATAGACATTCAGAGCCTTCTTGCACACGTCTACTACATGGCTGTTGAACGTGAGCTTGCTGTCTATTGTGAGCCCCAAGATCTTGATTTGGTTTGACATTCCAATGTCGACCCCGCCCATGCTCAGCCGTGGTGTGTCGTATTTCAGTTTCTTTGTGATCACCATCGCATTTGTTTTGTGTGGTGCGAACTTAAGTTTGTTACGGACACCCCACTGCTGAACATGTGCGAGAGCGGCATTCGCCTGTCGCTCCACTTCTAATGCAGTCTCACCGTCAAAGACGAGCACAACATCATCGGCAAAAGCTTGGCAGTAGTCTCCCCGTTCTCCCAGTTCCTTTAGCAATGAGTCGAGGATCAAATTCCAGAGAATTGGTCCTCCTATGGACCCTTGGACGCAGCCTTTGGTGGTAATTCTGCTGATTTCCTCACCTGCGTACCTGACTTTTACCTTTCTGCTGTCAAGGTAACTGTCAATGAGCCGTCTTATGTTAATTGGACAGTTTTCTTCTGCCAAACGGATCCTGATAACAGGCCACCACGCACTGTCGAAGGCTCCCTCTATGTCCAAAGATACTAATGTTACAAGTCTTTTTTGTCTCAGCTTACCGCGTATATATTGTGTTAGGTCATAGAGAGAGTCTTCCGTGCTCCGTCTTGGCATGAATCCGTATTGGCAGGCGCTTATCTTTGGGAGGACATACCATTTTATTCGATTTACGACCATTTTCTCCAGAATTTTACCCATCACTGGCAACAATCCTATGGGTCTATAAGACTTGGCTTCCGTGTAGCTCACCTTTCCCGGTTTACGGAGTACTACCACGGTCGCCTCCTTCCAGATGTTTGGAAAATGACTCTGTTCTAGGCACTTGTTGGCCAGTGATAGGTACAACTCTGGGTCTCGAGATATTGCGTGCTTACAAATGTCAGCCGTCAATCCGTCCGCACCTGGAGCTTTTTTAGGGTTAAAGCTGTTCATCGCAGCTTTCACCTCTTCAGCGGTAAATGGTGGGTCATGCTCTACATCATGCTCCGGACCATTTACTTGGTTGGCTTTCCTTCTCATTTGCTGATGAACGTCACTATCGCTATCTTCCCTGTCTTCCGGGTAAAAGGTCTCGGCCAGCATTTCCGCAGATTCTCTGGGATTTAGTACCTTTCCTTCCTTAATGAGGGGCAGGTCTTCTTGTCTCTTTGTTGTTCTTCCAATGACCCGATATATACCCTCCCACATTCCTTCTCTATCCTGCTTCCCACAGAAACCCTTCCAGCTTTCTATTTGTGCCTTTTTAACTTTGTGCTCATATTCTTGTTTTATTTGCAGGTACTCTTCGACGACCATCTCCCTCCGGACCGGCGCTGCACAGTGGACTCTACGCTTCCTGGTCGCGACCTGTTTCTTCAAGAGTGCGAGTTCTTCCGACCACCACGGTAAGTTGACTTGGTTTTTTGTTTTAATTTTAGGGATACTATT
>CAMUPP010000001.1:0-15000 GCA_947095575.1 Electrophaes corylata
CCGCGGCGGCGACGCGCCGGACGCGCGGGCTCGATGCGAATTGAATTGAAAATAGAACATTAAAAGTTGGACAATACATGGCGGCTGTTTCATTTCCGAGCATTGTAGGTAGGTACCACCGGCCAGGCACCTGCCTACCTATACTATACCTACCTGCTGCCTATAGGTAGGTACTATACTTGCTACCTAGCGCGCGCTATCGCAGCCGATAGCGCGCATGTTGCGACAGGTTGTGCAATGTCAATGCAATCTCTGTAATAGTGCGCAGTGCGCTGCCAGTGCGGTGTGCCGTGACGCCATGACACGCAGTAGAGCCGGCAGCTTCCTCGTCGTCCGCGCGGCGCTGGCGTCGCTGGCGGTAAGCTCCGCAGCAGCAGCAGCAGTACAGATCGTATCTGCTGCAGTCACTCTGCTCTATTCTCTTGTACTAATGGTTTGCGTTGCGGCGCCCGGCGCCCGTGCCATATGTATGCTCCACATTGGCATTTACGTAGGTATATTCTCACTGTAAGTCCTCCTCCAGTGTGTAGGTACCTACCTACCTACTCTGTGGGTCGGTTGGATCCTACCTGCCTCTGCTTACGTGTAAAGTAAAAGTTCCTATCGTGGAGTAAAAGTAATTTATTAGATTACCGAACACTTCCGTAAAGATCCAGATCTTATAAGTAGGTACCTACCTTGCATGATTTTATATGCAAGGTACAAAACTGGATGTGTGATTTTGCATAAAGCAGGCCAACTCACATTATCCTATAATAGTCCAGTCAATATAGTAGGTTCACCTCGGAATTCGAGATACCCAGCTGTAAGTCTGTAAATACTTGTGTATTGACACCCTAAAAGTTGTCTCAAAACTGTGCTCAAATCCTACATATGGTAGGGTGTACGCAACTATTAAAATTTCAAGGTCAAAGGTCACAAAAATCGGTTCTTTGCGCTTTTTTTGTAAATATCTCATTTCCTATGGGTTTTTTGCTATTTGTATGTATAAACAATATTGTAGAATACAAAATTCTCTACAAATTTTGTTTAACAAAATTTTTTATACGGTAAACCGTTTTCGAGATAGAGGGCGGAGAGCGCGCAGTCACAGCATCACTTTAGGTCAATCGGTGCCTCCGGTCGACAACGCGCCATATATAGTTGATGAACCATCGATAAATCAATGATTATAAATATTTGTCAATTTTTATTAACTATTATATTATATTTTATCATTTTCTTCATGCATTAAATCTATATCTATTCAATAATACTGATAACTGTTTCCTAAAATTAAAAATATTCCCATTTACACTAATGACATTTTAAATAGAAAATAATTAAGTGCATCTTTTTTAAAATCTGTAAATTTTAAAATCCTTCCTTAACTTAATAAACCTGTGCAGCTTTCAAATATTCCACCAACAAGTGCAGCTGCTCATCAACATTTCAAACGTGTATATTATCAAGTTCAAACTTGGTTAGGGCATGATTTGGAACCCCAGGTATGGGGTTGGGCAATGCGAAACGATTTTCTGGAGCCATTGAGCATTGAAAAAACTTGCCCATTACATTGGCCACAAGCTAAAGAGCATTGCAAGCCCGCTTTCCTGCGTCCGCATCGCGAACCACAACCACTGTTGCAGTTGCACAAAATTGTATTTATCAAATCTTCTGGAGCAGGTGGTAAAATTGTCATGATAGGCTAGGGCAAGGGCACTAAACCATTAACATTTTAATATTACAATACACACAACACACACAATAGACACTTCAATTTTATTTAATAAAGATTATTCCCGTTGTACGTACCTAATAATAATAATAATAATAATAATGCTGGACAATCCACACAGCATCATCTAGCCCCAAGCTAAGCAGAGCTTGTGTTATGGGTACTAGATGACTGATATACTGAATACAATACATAGGTAACTAACTATATATATATATTTTATTGTACATAGAAAATACCCAGAACACCCGGAATAAATATTTGCAGATCGTACAAACATTTATCCCAAGGCGGGAATCGAACCCGCAACCTCCTGCGTCGCAGGTGGGCATTCGCCCGCCGCGCCACATCGGTCGTCAAGGTGGGCATTCGCCCGCCGGTATAGTAATAGGTAGGTAAGTAACCTGTTACACTTACACCTAGCTGAGAAATACCTACCCCGGTAGGTAGGTACCTACGCCTCTCGCTCTCGTGTCTGGTTTCCTCCAAAACAAAACCCCCATCACGTCCCGCCAAGTCGTAAGGCTGACATTTACAGGTAAGGAGTTGGACACTGACAGTTAGGTACCTAAGTACCTAACCGTTTGTGCATATGAGACAGGGTAATAAGAATAATGGAAGGTAATAGTATCTACTAGATAGAAACAGACACTACACTAGGTATTATGTTGTGGCCACACTACCGGGAAATGCGATGATGGACGTTAACGCCACCGCTTAAAGTCCGTCATTGCCTGAATAATTAATGGCATTTCCCGGTAGTGTGGCCGCAGCGTTACTGAATCGGTAGCGAAGGTTTGAAGTTAGTGCTAATTTTGCTGATACATTTAGTTGTGAAGAGACAATAAGTGGTGGGGTGGGTGTATCTGTATAGATGACGGCGATGACGTCAGCGCAGCTGCATCCTCCCACTGCCGCCGGCGCCGGGGACTTCAGTACCGGGACTACTACTACTACTGCTGCCACACTTGCTGGTGCTGTGCCGTCCCTCGACGCCGCCGCGACTACTGCTGCCACACTTACCGCTGCTGTGCCGTCCCTCGCTGCTTCCACTAGCACCCCTGCCGATGTTGGTGCTACTGTGTCCTCGACTGCTGCCACTGCTGCCACTGCTCCCACTGCTCCCACTGCTCCCACTGCTCCCACTGCTAACAGTCGTTCCATCGAAACTAATACTCAGTATTTTACTGAAGATAAATCCACGACGACTCTAGGCGAGTACCTAAACCTACCATACTCAATTACCTACCATAGGTAGGTACCTACCATATTTAATTTATAAGTATTATTATACTTATACCTCCTAGGTAGTGGTACGAGTAGTGCGTAGGATCTATACGGGGACGGGGTTACCGGGAGTAATAAGATAAGTAAGACTACTTCTGAAAACTGAAACTTGTTGTTTCGACATCATCATCGACAATATACCGTAATATAAACATAAGTAGGTACCTACCTAGTTATTTTATTTAAAAACGCGTAAAAGTTTCAAGACCAAAAACAGCAATCACAATGAAACACGATGATCTGTTCGGTGCGTTGCCCTCGTCACCGGGCGCGGGCCGGTCAGTTACATCGCAGGGCAATACATCGCGGGTTGATAAATAGGAATTATTATTATTGCTTTAAATGTATTTGACTGTCAGCTAAGTGGTACTCTATGAGATCTTGGTGTAGGTAACTTTACTTGACGCGTTTGAGTATCCGGAAGCGGTCTTACATCGGAACACATTACATCCGGTTACATGACTACGTCAATTGATGTAACATTTATTTGAATACATTAAAAGATTGCTTTATGTGATTCCGAGTCAAAATATGATTTCGATGGTTCTTCCAGGTTCCTCCCCGGGGACTCGGAGTAAGCTTCCGAAATGTAAGTCTAATAAGTTTTTGACTTTACTGAAGTGTGTTAACTTTAACACTGTACGTATTTATACATGCTACATGGATGCTCGTACCTACAGGGTTCTCGAGCACGTTGTGCACGGCGGCCGTCAACCGTAAGTGAGCTCCATCTATTACGGCGTCTAGCCACACATTGCTCCACATCACTGGGAAGTAAAGTAGCTAGGATGATTGGCACATGTAACTAATGTTGAGTGAGTGAGAAGGCAGAATGGTCATGGGTCGGGGAAGCACCGCCATGCGCCACCAGCAGTAGTTGGCGGGTGTAGCAGGCGCTACTAGGTATGTAGTATGTAGGTCAGGTCCGGTACACTGTGCATGTTGCAGATAGTCAGCCGGAGCCGCAGCCGCAGCCGGAGACGCCGGCCGAGGCGGAGCTGGAGACGCCCTTCACCACGCCGCCCGACACGCCATCCATCCCGCCCGATGGTAGGAATAACTAATATCTTCACCTCATCCGGTCGCGGTCGCCCCACGGGACGAGTGGTGAACGACATGCGGTAACTTCCAAGAAGCTTATTTCCGTTTAATCGAGGGCTAGTTCAGGGGGAAGTTCAGGTCCTCGGAAGGAGAATCGAAACGGTTCAAATTCAGTTGCTTGTTATTGTAAAAAAAATATTTTTCTGATAACTATTACGAGTCTCCCTATCATCCGTTTCGGGCTCGGCGACACCTTCCGGGTTACCCTGTGTCATTAATCACGTCGCGGTCACCAATGTAGGTATCCTGGCTGTATAGGTATCCTACCAATCTGTTATCCTGTTCAGCAAACTGTTGTTATACGGGAGTCGATTGAAATAAAATACTTTGATTAAATTAACTTCATAGTCTATTCGAAACACTATACTAAAACGCGGCCGGGAGTGAACTGAGGAAGTAAGCGCGCGGGGCGTTCAACGCTGTATCAAATTCGCTGACCTAGCAACGATTGCTCCCTACAATACGTAAGCAAAAAAGTTCATTCGTTGGATATTTGATCACGTGTCTTCTTGTATTATCCGTTGTAGATGCTACCTTAGCGATCCATGATTCCGCCGAGTCGAGCGCCGAACCCGCGTCCCCGACGCCGACGGAGCCGCCCTCGACCACTCCTCCGCCGCCGCCGACTACGACGAGTAAGGAAGTATTCCTGTAGACCCCCCACCCTCCGCCCTGGTGGAGGCTCCGGGAAATTATCTAAATACTAGCGGTTCTGTGAGAACAGTAGACCTCGCGAGCCCTTATTATAACTATAGAATACCAAACACATTCCGCTTACTTAACGTATCTTGAAATGTGGCGAAGAGTGCGCTGCAGTATCTATTTTTAGAGTAAGCCCAGAGAAAGTACCTACTAGATATCACGAGTTAGAGTAATTTTATAGTTGATAGGTAAACGTTAAACAGCAAGTTGCACTGCATTACATACATGACATAGGTACATTAAGTAGCTACGAGTACATTACGCATGTTACATTCCAGAAGCGTACCTGGCGCCGATGTCGCCGTCGGCCGCCGCCTTCTACGTGGACGATCCTTGACGCGGCACCACTAGCAACACGCCGCGTCAACCACTCAACCTTACACCTTACCCAAACCAACCTACCAAACTCATGGACAATAATATTAAATTATAGACAAAAGTAAAATCTATTTAGCGGGATTTGCAACTTACCTGTCACTATAAGGTTTTGTCATTGAAAGATGATATTTTAACGGATTTGCAATGAGAACTATTGAGGATATCTTTATAATGTGGATAGTGTTAATTAACTATGCAATAAAATATTGTGCAAATACTTACTTATGTACCTACTTGGAATTTTTATTATGATTAAGTTCGAGGACTGATTGTTTGTACTTTAACAGTTACATACCCACCATCTTATACATTCAAAAGTTACCTAAAGAATTTTGATTCTGAATAATAAAGTTAGGCAACTAGAGTCAAGATCTGATTCTGATTACACCTTGTATAATAAGCATGCGCATGCGAGACGCGGGAGGAGAGCGCCGCTCAGTTTGACAAGGATTCATGATAAATGTGCCAAAGATGTGTGACCTCGTCGCTTCGAAGAGATTCCTCTGCAAGAACTCCGCTATCGTGTCATGTATTCCTGACACGGTGACGGAAGTAGGCCACAGTAGGACGGGCGATACGAGAGAGATTGATCGTCAGTTGAGTCGCGGTTGGTTTTAGTTGTCCCGTGGCTCGGCAAGAATGGCGACAGAGGGACACTCACGTGTATGCGTAGAGTAACGGTAGGAAGCGAGCCGTAAGTTTGTCGGTTGCTCTTGTAGGCTAGAGGCTAGAGGCTAGAGGCTAGGTCGCGAGGAGCTGGCGCCTAGTACCACCTAGCTTTCAAATAATTTTGAATTTCAATGAATAAATCTTTTTTACTTTGATTTTGGTTGTTATTTAAAGTTCTGGCATAGATGGTTCTGCTACGAGTAAGTATATAACCTTTTAATTGATATTACCTACCTACTTACTTTAAAGCTTTAGCATAAATTGTGAGCAATTGGAACGAAAGTGTGTAATATGGCATCCTTATTCGAACATGCACCTATTATTATTAGTAGCGTTACATTTAAAAAAACGCCATATTTTTCTTCTTATAAGTAGCACCACAATGAATAAGTGCAATAATCTAGTAAAAAAAAATATTTTCCTTCAAAACCAATGACAGACTGACTCGTCCAAATTCGACTAATAAAAATATTTTTGTCACAATTGCACTAGCGTAAATTGTAAAAACTATGAGAGGTACTTACCATAGTCTTTATACTTATAAAGGGGCTAAAAAACCGACCAAGTGAGAGTTCGACTCGCGCACGAATGTTCCGGACCTAATAAAAACGGCAAAAAAATCACGTTTGTTGTATGAGAGCCCTCTTAAAAGTAAATTTTATCCTGTTTTTTAGTATTTGTTATTAGGTATAGCGGCACCAGCTAATCAAAAAATTTCAACTTTCTAACTATCGCGGTTCATGAGATCGCGGTGACGACCATAAAGTAACTTTTATACTGGAGATACAGGCATCATTCAAAGATTTGAGCGTGCAGCGACATCTCGTGCTAATTTGCGCAAACTTTTATCTATAGAAACCTACCTACCCAGTTACCCAGTACCCTATCATATTTATTATTTTCTAGTCGTGGGTAACTACTACATACTTGGGAATGCTATGAAAACATAAATGCACATTGTTCATAATTATGATATTTATTTTTAAATTTACACCTTTTCTATAGCTAAAATAGCAAATGATTATCTCACATAATTAGTAGTGTGGGACACGGTATTTTTAATAAAAAACTTACCTTATTTTTGATGCGACATCTATTGATAATTTGAGCAAACTTTTCAACTTTTCACATTTGTACCGAGTGATACAAACACACACACACACTGTACACTGTGTACTGTGTTTGTTTTAAGTACCATCCGAGGACATGCGTATGAATACACAAGGCACGACCGAGGACCTTTTCGAACCGAGGTCTTTTTTGAGGGTCCTCGCTTTGACTCGACTACAGATTCGTATTCCTCATGCAATTTTGAACCTTTCTATATAGTTAATATGGAAAAGTTGCAGAAACCTCGGTTTGATCAAGAAAATTCATAATCTTACACAGACAAAGTGTATAAACCAGGTGGCGCCACTTTTTTCTTACACACAGCATATTTACATTCGTTTCTCGTTTGTTGTATGAACTGAGGTCTTATGTGTTAACTTTAACACAAAGGTCCTCGCTTGTGTAGCTTTTCCAGAAGTGTGTATTAAAGACCTCGCTTTGGTAGTTTTTCCGAACAGTGTGTGTGTTCCAGTCCTCGTTTTGACAGTTTTCTTTGTGTGTAAGCTACAAGTTTCCTACAATACAATTAAGTATGGAATTCTGGAGATAGATAGTAAAAACTAAAACCGTTAACAATCTTCACGAGTAGCAGGCAGGAGGTTACACTGCAGTATATTCTGAGCACAAAGGGTGCCATACTAGCCTAACAAGATATTGCATAATTATGATTTTCTTATGTTCTTCTTCTTTAAATTTAAGAGCCTAGCTCTTGTTGGGGGTTTGATGCAATTTTCTCCATTACGCTCTTTCTAGTGCGACCTCCTTGACCTTGTACAAGATGACAGCCACCTTCTCCTTTATCTGGCTCAAATAACTTATCCTTGGCCTTTCTCTCTCTCGCGTTCCTTCTGCCTTTCTTTCGATGATGTTTTGTATGTAGTTGGCATGTCGTAGAAGATGGCCAAACATTTTCCTACTTTGATTTTGAATGTTCCTGAGCAAAATCCTCTTCCAAATCCAAAGGTTGTCTGGAAGAGATCGCTTTTTAGTGATAAGACCGCCCATTGTACATTCTCAGTTATTGTTTATTATTGTTTTCTTTCATTATTAGTTTGTAAGGTGTACTTAAAAGTATTTTCATTCATTTATTCATTCCTTTTTTCCATTACTCGTTCTAGAACCCAGTAATCCTTTCTTTCCAACTTATCCTTTCCATCCTCTTCCAGCACCACATCTCAAAAGCTACAAGTCGTTCTTTATTCCGCTGTGTCATTGTCCATGTCTCACACCCATAGAATGCTAAGCTCCATACATATGTTTTCATAAATTTATTTTTAACTTATTTGGTTATTCTAAATGTGAATTTATATTTTTTTATTGTCAAAAGCTTGTTTGGCTATAGCTATTCGTGACTTGATATCAGACGTACATCTGGAGTCCGAGGTTATTATACTTCCCAAGTATTTATAACTGCTAACGTTTTTGATTGTGTTATTTTCTAGTGTAATGTTATCTGATGGTGTTTTTTGATTTTCGAAGTTGTCAGTATTTTAGTTTTATTAATGTTAATTTTTAGAGCAAACTCCTTAAAAATAATGTCCATAACTGTTATTAATTCTTGAAGGTCTTCTTGCGTTTCTGTGACTGCCGCAATATCTGCGAATCTTAGAAATTTAATTGTGTCTCCATTGAGTTTGACGCCCTGATTTGAAACTTCTGATATTTTTTAAATAGCTGCTTCTATGAAAACGTTAAATATTAGTGGTGAAAGTGAGCATCCTTGTCTTACTCCATGCTTAGTGTTAGCTTTACCTCTTTCATTCCCTACTTCTATAATAGTATCCTTTTATTTATACAACACATATATAAAAAAAGTAATATAAAAAAATATAAAAAAGTAATAATTATGATAGGTATCGCAAAATTTTACGAAGTGTTAGGAAAGCTCGAGAAGTTTTATGGACAAATTAAACACCTTATTGCAAAGTCCTGCCTGCAGCGGGGTCTTGCATCACTGCAAGAGTCCATTTAACCCGACACTAAACAGAAGATATCCCGGGCGTCAGCCTATATGAGGTCAGAACTACTCTCGAACAGCTTAAGAATAACAAGGCACTAGGGAGGACGGAATAACGACTGAGCTTCTGAAAGCGATTGAAGCACCGATACTCCTTATTATTATTATTATTATGAACAATTTTTTTTCTCAAAACATAAATATTTTGGTGATAATGAAGCTCACAGGCCTAACCCAAGTGCGAATCATGATTTACGTCGTTTTGCAGAAATTTTCTGACAATCCGACATGATAGCAGCTTTCTGCATAGTTATATAAGTGTTTTCGAGTTATTATTATTATTATATTATTACTAATTCTGTCATCTTCAAAGGTGGACGCTACAGGTGTGGAGTAGAAGCGTCGTGACACTGTTCTTTAAGAAAGTTGATAAAACCATCCTAAAGAATTATAGGCCCATCAGGCTGCTGACCTGTTTTTGAGAGTAGTTACTAAACGTATCGCTCGTAGGCTCGACAACGACTTCCAACCTCCCGAACAAGCTGGGTTCCGAAAAAGCTTTAGCACTATAGACCACATCCACATGCTCCAGCAGGTTCTAAGGAGGCAGGCAGAAGACCGAAAAGTATAATTGGCCACTTTGTTTAGCGATTGTGGGCTATAAAAAAGCATTCCATTTTGTCTATTTTCCAGTTTCGTTCAGGAAACAGTGTTGCGGTCGCTCTAACGGTGCCAAGTCAACTATCGATACATCGAAGTGTTTGTATACTAATGTCATCATGTCTATCCAACATTAGGACCAGAGTACAAATCCAACCCAACTGCAAAAGAGGGTGAGACAGAGAAATGTAATATCTTCGAAACTGGTTCACCTCTGCACTGGAGATTATTTTAAGCTCGAAAGACGTATGGCATTAATATCAATGGTGCATACAGAACTCACCTTCGATATTGCCCATGGCGGGATCACTGGAAGACCTAGAAACAATGCTCAGAGATCTCAATAATTGTCTCCCATCAGGAGGGTCTAGAGTTAGACGAGAATCATGCCAAGTACTCATGTTGCGTCTGCCCGGTACAAATTGGGGACAATATCATCGAAGTTGTAGACCATTATGTGTATCTGAGTCAGACGATGAGAGATAAGCCGACAAATCTAACTTGTAACAGATACCTAACACCTCGAGACGAAATTCTATAATTAGTACGAGTTACCAGTGATATCTTATGAACTGAGACGTGGTCACCAACTATTGGTTTGATATAGTATAAGCTCAAAGTCGTACAACAGGCTATGGAAAGAGCTATGCTGGGAGTTCCACTAGAGATAGAATCAGAAATGAGGAAATCAGTAGATGTCTTGGTACTTCTTGGTCACCGACATAGCTAAAAGAATCAGCAAGTCGGACTGGCAATGGTCAGACCATATAGCTCGCAGAACTTACAACCGTTAAGGAATAAAGATTCTCGAATGGCGACCACGAACCGGAAAACAAAGCGTAGGATGCCCTCCTGATGGACTGACGACATTGTTAGGATCGCGGGAAGCCGATGATGCGTATGGCGTAAAATCCGTTTTTTCTGGAAACGTTTGGAGGAAGTCTATGTCTAGCAGTAGACTTCTACAGGCTGTTAATGATGATGATGAAACAATTTGTGAATTGTACGTCAAACGCGCACGTAAATTTTAAAGTTGATGCTATCAACTACTGAGGAGTTATCTTTTGAGGAGATTACCCTGGCTACAGCATCAGCTCATTATAGGTAACTATCTTAGTTTTTATTGCTTGTCTAACGAGCATGCTAATTTGAAGATGGTACTATAAGCTACTCAGGAGTGATCTTATAAGAAGACCCTAGCTGCAACATCATCTCTTACTGGTAACTTTATTAATTTATAACTATAAAGGTTCGGTGCTTTTTGACAACCCTTTGTGAATGCCGACAAACGAAAAGACAACGTCTTACCCTCGGTTAATACTTCGTTTTATGTTTAAGAAATAAATCAAAAATTATTCATTATTTCATAGATTGTCTGCAATGCATGCAAGAAATGGAAAAAAATGCTTTAGGTAAATTTTCCATGTCCTCGCTTTGTACAAGCTCTGCTTGGAAAACTGACCTCAGTTTGGATATGAAAAGTCTAACACACTGTCCTCGCTTTGTACAAAATAAAAGAAATATTGTGTTAAACCTGGTCCTCGGAAGGGTGTCCCAAGGCTTACGTGAGGGGTCCTCGGTTTGCATACACAAAGTCCTTACATGTGCATCGCCAGTCACGTTCGACTGTGTGACTTGGATCCTCGGTTTGTTAGCCGTTTTTCATACGAAAAAATGTTGAGATAGCGCTATACGAACCAGCTCATCGCTCAAGATTTTTTATCCTCTCTCTTTCTGTCTTATTCAAATACGCCTACGAGGTCATTAAGTCCGTTTTTTAGAGAGTCCTCGGTTCAGTCAGCCACAACTAGTGTCCTCGTAAGGGTGTCTATACAAACAAGGGTGTGTGTACACTGTGATAGAAAATCTATTATAAAAACCTGTCTAACCTGTCTGTCGTGTGTAAAGTACTACTATTTGCAAAAAACTAAAATAACGCGGCGCGCGGATCATAGCCGAACTCTAAGGCGTGCCTTTCGGAGGACGATCTCTTATGCTACTGAAACTATCTCGCTGAAAGGAAGGTTTGAATAAAAGGGCGCGAACGTTCAAATTGACCTAAAATTTGTCCTAGATTTAAAGCGTTTTTTTTTTTTTTTTTTTGTGAAAAACTGACGTTACAAAGGGAACAATCTCCTTCTCCTGGGAAACTTGGAGGACATTATCGCGCAATCGTCTGTTGTCTTACTGTCCTTTGCAAAAGTAGCAAGGGTGTGCGGTGTTTTTTTTTTTTTTTTTTTTTTTTTAGGTTTGGGTTAGGTTTGGGTTAGGTTTGGGTTAGGTTTGGGTTAGGTTAGGTTAGGTTAGGTTTTTTTTTTTTTTTTTTTTTTTTTTTTTAGGTTAGGTTTGGGTTAGGTTTGGGTTAGGTTTGGGTTAGGTTTGGGTTAGGTTTGGGTTAGGTTTGGGTTAGGTTTGGGTTAGGTTTGGGTTAGGTTTGGGTTAGGTTTGGGTTAGGTTTGGGTTAGGTTTGGGTTAGGTTTGGGTTAGGTTTGGGTTAGGTTTGGGTTAGGTTTGGGTTAGGTTTGGGTTAGGTTTGGGTTAGGTTTGGGTTAGGTTTGGGTTAGGTTTGGGTTAGGTTTGGGTTAGGTTTGGGTTAGGTTTGGGTTAGGTTTGGGTTAGGTTTGGGTTAGGTTTGGGTTAGGTTAGGTTAGGTTAGGTTAGGTTAGGTTAGGTTAGGTTAGGTTAGGTTAGGTTAGGTTAGGTTAGGTTAGGTTAGGTTAGGTTAGGTTAGGTTAGGTTAGGTTAGGTTAGGTTAGGTTAGGTTAGGTTAGGTTAGGTTAGGTTAGGTTAGGTTAGGTTAGGTTAGGTTAGGTTAGGTTAGGTTAGGTTAGGTTAGGTTAGGTTAGGTTAGGTTAGGTTAGGTTAGGTTAGGTTAGGTTAGGTTAGGTTAGGTTAGGTTAGGTTAGGTTAGGTTAGGTTAGGTTAGGTTAGGTTAGGTTAGGTTAGGTTAGGTTAGGTTAGGTTAGGTTAGGTTAGGTTAGGTTAGGTTAGGTTAGGTTAGGTTAGGTTAGGTTAGGTTAGGTTAGGTTAGGTTAGGTTAGGTTAGGTTAGGTTAGGTTAGGTTAGGTTAGGTTAGGTTAGGTTAGGTTAGGTTAGGTTAGGTTAGGTTAGGTTAGGTTAGGTTAGGTTAGGTTAGGTTAGGTTAGGTTAGGTTAGGTTAGGTTAGGTTAGGTTAGGTTAGGTTAGGTTAGGTTAGGTTAGGTTAGGTTAGGTTAGGTTAGGTTAGGTTAGGTTAGGTTAGGTTAGGTTAGGTTAGGTTAGGTTAGGTTAGGTTAGGTTAGGTTAGGTTAGGTTAGGTTAGGTTAGGTTAGGTTAGGTTAGGTTAGGTTAGGTTAGGTTAGGTTAGGTTAGGTTAGGTTAGGTTAGGTTAGGTTAGGTTAGGTTAGGTTAGGTTAGGTTAGGTTAGGTTAGGTTAGGTTAGGTTAGGTTAGGTTAGGTTAGGTTAGGTTAGGTTAGGTTAGGTTAGGTTAGGTTAGGTTAGGTTAGGTTAGGTTAGGTTAGGTTAGGTTAGGTTAGGTTAGGTTAGGTTAGGTTAGGTTAGGTTAGGTTAGGTTAGGTTAGGTTAGGTTAGGTTAGGTTAGGTTAGGTTAGGTTAGGTTAGGTTAGGTTAGGTTAGGTTAGGTTAGGTTAGGTTAGGTTAGGTTAGGTTAGGTTAGGTTAGGTTAGGTTAGGTTAGGTTAGGTTAGGTTAGGTTAGGTTAGGTTAGGTTAGGTTAGGTTAGGTTAGGTTAGGTTAGGTTAGGTTAGGTTAGGTTAGGTTAGGTTAGGTTAGGTTAGGTTAGGTTAGGTTAGGTTAGGTTAGGTTAGGTTAGGTTAGGTTAGGTTAGGTTAGGTTAGGTTAGGTTAGGTTAGGTTAGGTTAGGTTAGGTTAGGTTAGGTTAGGTTAGGTTAGGTTAGGTTAGGTTAGGTTAGGTTAGGTTAGGTTAGGTTAGGTTAGGTTAGGTTAGGTTAGGTTAGGTTAGGTTAGGTTAGGTTAGGTTAGGTTAGGTTAGGTTAGGTTAGGTTAGGTTAGGTTAGGTTAGGTTAGGTTAGGTTAGGTTAGGTTAGGTTAGGTTAGGTTAGGTTAGGTTAGGTTAGGTTAGGTTAGGTTAGGTTAGGTTAGGTTAGGTTAGGTTAGGTTAGGTTAGGTTAGGTTAGGTTAGGTTAGGTTAGGTTAGGTTAGGTTAGGTTAGGTTAGGTTAGGTTAGGTTAGGTTAGGTTAGGTTAGGTTAGGTTAGGTTAGGTTAGGTTAGGTTAGGTTAGGTTAGGTTAGGTTAGGTTAGGTTAGGTTAGGTTAGGTTAGGTTAGGTTAGGTTAGGTTAGGTTAGGTTAGGTTAGGTTAGGTTAGGTTAGGTTAGGTTAGGTTAGGTTAGGTTAGGTTAGGTTAGGTTAGGTTAGGTTAGGTTAGGTTAGGTTAGGTTAGGTTAGGTTAGGTTAGGTTAGGTTAGGTTAGGTTAGGTTAGGTTAGGTTAGGTTAGGTTAGGTTAGGTTAGGTTAGGTTAGGTTAGGTTAGGTTAGGTTAGGTTAGGTTAGGTTAGGTTAGGTTAGGTTAGGTTAGGTTAGGTTAGGTTAGGTTAGGTTAGGTTAGGTTAGGTTAGGTTAGGTTAGGTTAGGTTAGGTTAGGTTAGGTTAGGTTAGGTTAGGTTAGGTTAGGTTAGGTTAGGTTAGGTTAGGTTAGGTTAGGTTAGGTTAGGTTAGGTTAGGTTAGGTTAGGTTAGGTTAGGTTAGGTTAGGTTAGGTTAGGTTAGGTTAGGTTAGGTTAGGTTAGGTTAGGTTAGGTTAGGTTAGGTTAGGTTAGGTTAGGTTAGGTTAGGTTAGGTTAGGTTAGGTTAGGTTAGGTTAGGTTAGGTTAGGTTAGGTTAGGTTAGGTTAGGTTAGGTTAGGTTAGGTTAGGTTAGGTTAGGTTAGGTTAGGTTAGGTTAGGTTAGGTTAGGTTAGGTTAGGTTAGGTTAGGTTAGGTTAGGTTAGGTTAGGTTAGGTTAGGTTAGGTTAGGTTAGGTTAGGTTAGGTTAGGTTAGGTTAGGTTAGGTTAGGTTAGGTTAGGTTAGGTTAGGTTAGGTTAGGTTAGGTTAGGTTAGGTTAGGTTAGGTTAGGTTAGGTTAGGTTAGGTTAGGTTAGGTTAGGTTAGGTTAGGTTAGGTTAGGTTAGGTTAGGTTAGGTTAGGTTAGGTTAGGTTAGGTTAGGTTAGGTTAGGTTAGGTTAGGTTAGGTTAGGTTAGGTTAGGTTAGGTTAGGTTAGGTTAGGTTAGGTTAGGTTAGGTTAGGTTAGGTTAGGTTAGGTTAGGTTAGGTTAGGTTAGGTTAGGTTAGGTTAGGTTAGGTTAGGTTAGGTTAGGTTAGGTTAGGTTAGGTTAGGTTAGGTTAGGTTAGGTTAGGTTAGGTTAGGTTAGGTTAGGTTAGGTTAGGTTAGGTTAGGTTAGGTTAGGTTAGGTTAGGTTAGGTT
>CAMUPP010000002.1:2500-22375 GCA_947095575.1 Electrophaes corylata
CCTAACCTAACCTAACCTAACCTAACCTAACCTAACCTAACCTAACCTAACCTAACCTAACCTAACCTAACCTAACCTAACCTAACCTAACCTAACCTAACCTAACCTAACCTAACCTAACCGTGTTTTGGGTGGTTTTTTAAACTTTTGTCCAACACCTGGCTTGAATCTGCACTTCTCGTGGCTGGATCACCTTTGCCCGACGTCACTGCACGTACCTGCAACAGAAAAAACACTAATATTAGCCAAAAAGTGAAAAATTGCCCGATCACCTAATACTGCATTTCTTCAAAATCCACCTAAGCCCTGACAACGCTCCATACATTTGATAAAAACTGAAAATTTATTATTGACATACAGTCGCGTGCGACCTATCAAATTAAGCGTCTCGGTGTCCGTTTAGCGATCGTATTCTGTTACGACCCACCGTTTATACATAAATTTTGACTTTTCAACGTTTTTAGCATTTTTTGTTTAAAAACTTATAAAATTTTCATTAATTTTCGGCTTTATAAATTCTGTATTCTAAATTCTTAGCTTTTGTTTATTTCTAAAATTGTAGTCTATCGCATCGGTTGTTTTCCCAGTTGCAGAGTGTCGTTTCGATAGTAAAAAGTCAAATTATTGACCGTTTTGCACTCGAAAACGACATTTTGTGTAAGGAAAAAACGATAAAATATTTTTCTTGACTCCAACTTAAAGTGAATATAGCCGTGTAGTACATCATAAAAAGCGGCTCGCCGCGCTCTAGTTACTGAGCGAGTGCACGTATTCACTTGTCATAGAAAAATTTTCGAGAAACTGCAATTTTCCGGTATTTTTTGTAATTTTAGTGTGTTTTGGGTGGTTTTTTAAACTTTTGTCCAACACCTGGCTTGAATCTGCACTTCTCGTGGCTGGATCACCTTTGCCCGACGTCACTGCACGTACCTGCAACAGAAAAAACACTAATATTAGCCAAAAAGTGAAAAAAATCGCCCGCCCACCCACCCAGATTGCAGTTACTAAGGTAAAGATACAGAATTTCAAACAGTAAATCATCCATAACTTCTAAAGTAGGCTATATATTTAGGCACGGTTTTCGGCAAAGTACTTGTGCGTTGTCAGGCCTACTGTTAGCCACACTAGACAGGCTCCAACTAAAACTAAAACTAAAAAGGTATTAGATTTAAGAAAATTAGATTTAAGATATTTTGAACAAACATCTACTCTACATAGAGTAGTTATTTTTTGTACGCGGTAATTTCGTATTTTCTTTACCAAAGATCAGTTTGACGCGATATTTCAGCTAAAGGCAGCTTTTGCCACTACACTTGACGGACTCTAGGTAGAGTCCTTGACGAACCTGCTGTTTAAGCTCTTTTTCATACTTACCTGTAGCTCCAGCGACGAACTCCTCACCTCACGATCAGCTACTCTGCACACACCACCTGGAAAAGAAAAAGAGGAATATTATTATCGTAGCAAATTATTCTGCTCTGTGCTGGACACCACCTGAAAAAGAGATATACAGCTATTAGGTAGAAATAAGACAAGAACAGTTTTTGTTTTATTATTTTATTTTATTATACTTACATCGTCTTTTATAACTTTTACAAACTTTATTTTAATATTTTCGTTTATTCACATTTATATTTTATTTGGTCTTGTGAAATCGTCGTCCCATCACAAATTCGACATGTTTGGCCTACGCACACCCCCCAAAACTCTTAACGTCACGGTCGACATAGAGCGCAAATCACCTGCCCAGACGCAAAAAGCTGGCTCATCAAAGCCAGAAACTTCTGCAACGGCGGCAACCTCGAAGGTTAGGCGAAGTATAGGAGAGTGGGAGACTGTAAAATCTACAGCTAATCTAGCACTGCATTCCCCCGAAGCAAAGAGAAAAACGGTGATCTCACCTAAGAAACCTCCAGCAATTGCCATTTCTAAACCAAAACCAAAGATGGTGCTCCCTCATGACATCATCAAAGTGGGAGATCAAAAAGGACCATCAGAAGTGCTCGTGAGCTCACCGACCGGCAAAGTTAAATATAACGACCGGCTCGCAGAGGCAAAGGGATGCGTTACAAAAGCCAAGCTACACCTCGGAAACGCCAGAAACCTCAAGACGGAAATAAAAAATGAGGTTACCGTCGCCATTGACAGGCTCTTCCAGCTTGTTAAAGAGGCCGAGAGTGTTAAAGGACAAGGAAAGAAGGAAGAGACTAAGAAACCAGAAGAAGGAACAGAGAAGGAAGATACAGTAAGGCAGGAGAGCATCTTGATGGAAAAAATGGCGAAACATGCCCAACTCATTGAGGAAAACTCTGAGAAAATGGAAAAGCTAAGGGAAGCCATTGAAAAACATCAAGAGGTACAAGAACGCCTAACTTATGCAGGTGCTGTGGCGACCACTACCAAGAGACAGTCTCCGGAGCAGACGACATTGCACTCGGTAGTGGTAACCGCAAAGAATGAAACCGAAACTGGTGAAGAGGTGCTAAACAGAATAAGAAAGGTGATTAATGCCAAGGAAGGAGGAATTGAAATAGAGAGGATAAGAAAAGCGAAAGACAGAAAGATCATAGTTGGATGTAGAACTGAGAAAGAAAGGGAAATCTTCAAAGAGAAACTCAAGAGGGCAGAAGACCACCTGATTGTGCAGGAGGTTAAAAACAAGGACCCACTGGTTATCCTCAGAAACGTCTTTCAGTTTAACACTGATGAGGACGTTCTTGACGCGCTGAAAAACCAGAATAAGAACATCCTCAAAGACCTTGGTGAGAGCAAAATGCAGATCCTATACAAAAAGCGGACCAGGAACCCTCACACGCACCATATCGTAATGAGGGTCTCTCCCAAGATTTGGCGGCAGCTGGTCGATGCAGAGACGGTTAAGATAGACCTCCAGAGGGTGAGAGTAGAGGATCAATCGCCATTGGTCCAGTGCTCTCTCTGTCTGGGGTACGGTCATGGTAGGCGTCTCTGCACCGAACAAGTTGAAAAATGTAGCCATTGCGGAGGACCTCATTTGCGATCAGAGTGCGCAGACTGGCTCGCGGGTGAAACCCCCTCCTGTTGTAACTGTGTGCACGCAAAAATGGACAAGGCTGATCACAGTGCCTTTAGTCAGGACTGCCCAGTTCGAAGGAGGTGGGAGACACTTGCTCGAGCCACGGTAGCCTATTGCTAAGGTAGTCAAAGGCATCCAATCTTCACCAGCTGGGCAAATGTCAACCAGATCAGGGTCATATTTAGTGGCCCAGGCCAACTTGCAGAGGAAGGCATTGGCTACCCATGAGATTATGCTTGAGGCCGCAGAAAAGAACGTAGCACTTGCACTGCTTCAGGAGCCATATGTCGGAGCGATAGGTAAAATGAGGGACTACAAAGGAGCCAGAATATTCCAGTGCGTAGATCCTGGCAACGCAGTGGTCAAGTCCGCCATCGCCATTTTCGACGATGACATTGACGTCATTCAGCGCCCGGATTTGACCACTGCAAATATTGTAGTTGTCAGTCTGAGAACAAAAGCTTGGGAAATTGTAGTCGCCTCGTTTTACTTTGAACCCGACCAGCCAATTGAGCCATACCTGGAGCAGTTAAAAAAGATCATACAAAGCGCCGGGCCAGGCAGAATCATTATGGGAGGAGACTCAAACGCTAAAAGCACCTGGTGGGGTAGTTTAAAGATCGACCACAGAGGCGAAGAAATGGCGGGAGCAATGGAAGAGATGGAAATGCAGGTGCTAAACGTGGGAAACACCCCTACCTTCAACACGATAAGAGGTAACAGGACTTACTCCAGCTTCATCGATATCACGGCCTGCTCAGCGGATATGTTGACCCTGGTGGAAGACTGGAGGGTAGATGACAGCATGACGAGTTCAGACCACAACACGGTACTATTTAAAGTTAGGTTAACTAAATCTATAGGAATTAATATAAGGAGAACTACAAGATTGTATAATAGTAAAAAAGCAAACTGGAGCCAGTTTCATGAGAAACTGGCCCAGTTTCTATTAGAAAATAACATAAACTCAACAAATATAGAAAATATAGAATCTAAAGATAAGCTAGAGAACATAACAAAAGCATACATAAACATAGTAACACAGACATGCAATAGTACCATACCTAAAAAGAAAACTGAAAACAAACTTACCTTGCCGTGGATGTCGGATGAACTCGCCATGCTGAAGAAAGAGGTCAACACCAGGAAACGCAGGATCCGTTGTGCCGCGCCGGTCCGTCGAGATGTGGTAGTGGAAGAGTACCTGAAAGCAAAAAAGGAATATGAGTCACAAGTGAAAGATGCGCAAACATCAAGCTGGAAAGAGTTTTGTGGGAAACAGGATAGGGAAGGACTATGGGAGTCTATCTACAGAGTCATAGGTAGGACAATGAAGAGGCATGAAGATCTGCCACTCGTTAGGGAGGGATTGTCGTTAGGTCCAAAGGAGTCTGCAAAATTACTTGCGGACACGTTCTACCCTGAGGACAACAGGGATGAAGACAGCGTAGAGCACAAGCAAATTAGGGACATGGCTGAAGAGGTAAATGGCTTGGATCATGGTGCTCATGACCCACCATTTACCCAAGAAGAGCTTAAATTTGCTGTGCGTAGCTTTAATCCTAAAAAGGCTCCAGGGTCGGATGGTCTGACGTCGGATATTTGCGAACACGCAATAAATCAGGACCCAAGACTTTTCCTATCACTGGTAAACAAATGTCTAGAATTTGGATACTTTCCCAGGATATGGAAGGAAGCAACTGTAGTAGTACTAAGGAAACCTGGGAAAGAAAACTACACGGATGCCAAATCTTACCGACCAATCGGTTTGTTGCCAGTGATGGGGAAAATCTTCGAAAAGATGGTAGTGAATCGGATCAAGTGGCACGTTCTTCCACGGATGAGTACTCGCCAGTATGGCTTCATGCCCCAGAGAAGCACCGAAGACTCTCTCTATGACTTAGTACGACATATACGCGGAAAGCTGGAACAGAAAAAACTAGTCACAATGGTATCATTAGACATAGAGGGAGCCTTCGATAGCGCCTGGTGGCCTGCGATCAGAACCAGACTGGCAGAGGAAAAGTGTCCAGTCAACATCAGGAGAGTGATGGACAGCTACCTCAACGACAGAGTGGTACGAGTGCGATACGCTGGAGAAGAGGTAGCAAAGTCCACGACAAAAGGATGTGTGCAGGGCTCAATAGGAGGGCCAATCCTTTGGAACGTGCTACTTGATCCACTTCTACAAGAGTTAGAGAAGAGAGGCGACTACTGCCAAGCCTTCGCAGACGACGTGGTCCTGGTTTTCGACGCGGACACTGCAGTCGATGTTCAAAGCCAAGCAAATGCCGCCCTCGCCTATGTTCGGTCCTGGGGAATCAAAAACAAGCTGAGGTTCGCGCCCCATAAGACGAACGCAATGGTGCTGACGCGTAAACTCAAGTTTGATAACCCAGTTCTGAGCATGGGCGGGGTCGCCATTTGCTTAACCAACGAAATAAAAATCTTGGGGCTCACCCTAGACAGTAAGCTTCTATTTAACAGCCACGTTGCGAAGACCTGCAAAAAGGCGTTAAATCTTTACAAGCAGCTGTCTAGGGCTGCCAAGATAAGTTGGGGCTTACATCCAGACGTCATAAGAACCATTTACGTTGCTGTGGTGGAGCCGGTCATCATGTACGCTGCTAGTGTATGGGCACCGTCGGCCAGAAAACTGGGAGTGCAAAAACTACTGAATGCGGTTCAGAGAGGGTTCGCACAAAAAATGTGCAAGTCCTATCGAACTGCCTCCCTAAACTCGGTTTTGTTGTTGACTGGAATACTGCCCCTTGACCTTAGAATACAAGAGGCGGCAACCCTGTATGAGGTAAAGAGGGGAGTAGGAAGGCCAACAACAGGAGATGGGGAGGTGGAACGAAAGACCAAATTTGCGGAGATTCCCCACCCAGCCGAACATTTAGATCTGCAATTCATATGCTTGGAGGACCGAGAACGGGTAGATACCCATAACACGCAAGCGGTACGCATATACACGGACGGCAGCAAAATTGATGGAAAGGTTGGGGCTTCAATGTCATTTTGGAGCAATGACGTTGAAACCAAGAGCCAGAAATTGAAGCTGTCGTCCTACTGCACGGTCTTCCAAGCGGAATTGCTCGCTATATGCAAGGCCACCAGGGAAATAATGGCACTCCCAGAAAACAGCTATGGCATTTATAGCGACTCGAGGTCGTCCCTAGAAGCGGTCACCAACAACCGATCTCTCCACCCCTTAGTCGTGGAAATACGCCGTAATCTAGAAGAGTGCAAGCGTGGGAACAAACATGTTGCGCTCTTCTGGATTAAGGCCCATGCCGGACTAGAAGGGAATGAGAGAGCTGACCAGCTTGCAAAAGAGGCCGCTACAAAGCTCAAGACCAAGCCAAACTACGACCTGTGCCCAATCTCGTATGTCAAGCGACAAATTCGTTTAGAGTCGATTGACAAATGGAACACAAGATATATGACCGGCGAAACCGCAGCAACCACAAAGCTATTTTTCCCTGACGCAGCAAAAGCTTATAGCACTATACGGCACATTAAACCTAACGGTGTTTTAACACAAGTTTTAACGGGACACGGTGGGTTTTCTTCGTACCTAAGTCGTTTTAGGTGCAAAGAGAGCCCATCATGTATTTGCGATCCCAGTGTACCTGAAAGTGTAGAGCATATTATTTTAAATTGTCCTGTCTTTGGTAAGGAAAGATATGAAATAGAAAACCTTGTAGATATAAAAATAAGAGCAGATAATATATGTAAAATAGTAGAGAGTAAACATACTAGGGATAAGTTTTTAGAATATTGTCAAAATATAGCAAATAAGGTAATAAAAAGAAATAGATAAATAAGTTAAGTTAATATATATATTGTTAACATATATATAAGAAACTTAAAATAAGAATAGATATAAAATAACTAGTAATTAAGCAAAAATATTTTGAAGACGTAAAATTGTTATATTGTGGTAAGAAAATAAAAAGTTGTGGAACCTTTATTTAAAAAACCCCAATAAAGAAATAGGACGTATAGTAGTAAATATATATAGAGATATCAAAAATCTCTAATTATGTTAGAGGGACGACGTAGTGGCGTTAAAAAAAAAAAAAAAAAAAAAAAAAAAAAAAAAAAAAAAAAAACCTAACCTAACCTAACCTAACCTAACCTAACCTAACCTAACCTAACCTAACCTAACCTAACCTAACCTAACCTAACCTAACCTAACCTAACCTAACCTAACCTAACCTAACCTAACCTAACCTAACCTAACCTAACCTAACCTAACCTAACCTAACCTAACCTAACCTAACCTAACCTAACCTAACCTAACCTAACCTAACCTAACCTAACCTAACCTAACCTAACCTAACCTAACCTAACCTAACCTAACCTAACCTAACCTAACCTAACCTAACCTAACCTAACCTAACCTAACCTAACCTAACCTAACCTAACCTAACCTAACCTAACCTAACCTAACCTAACCTAACCTAACCTAACCTAACCTAACCTAACCTAACCTAACCTAACCTAACCTAACCTAACCTAACCTAACCTAACCTAACCTAACCTAACCTAACCTAACCTAACCTAACCTAACCTAACCTAACCTAACCCTGGAAGCAAAGAAAAAATATGAGTCTGAAGCTGAAAGAGCAAAAATCGAAAGCTGGAAGAACTTCTGCGGAAAACAGGATAAAGAAGGAGTATGGGAAGGGATCTACAGGGTTATAGGCCGAACAATGAAACGGCAGGAAGACGTGCCCTTGGTAAAGGAAGGTAGGGTGCTAGATGATAAGAAATCAGCTGAGCTGCTAGCGGAAACCTTTTACCCGGAGGACCTGCAGAGGGATGACAGCGTAGAACACCGTCGAATCAGAGAAATGGCTAAACAAGTAAACGGTTGGGTTCATGATGAACACCATGACCCACCGTTTACCAGTGAAGAGCTAAAATTCGCGGTAAAAGGCTTTAACCCAAAAAAGGCTCCGGGTTCAGATGGCCTGACAGCCGATATATGCGATCACGCGATAAACCACGACCCACAGCTGTTTCTTGCCATTAGCAACAAATGCCTCGCCCTTAGCCACTTTCCCATTATGTGGAAGGAAGCAACTGTGGTAGTCCTAAGGAAGCCAGGAAAGGATGACTACACAAACGCTAAGTCATACAGGCCCATAGGACTACTACCAGTAATGGGCAAGATATTGGAAAAGATGGTTGTTGGACGGTTAAAATGGCACCTGCTGCCGAAAATGAGCACCCGCCAATACGGCTTTATGCCACAAAAAAGCACCGAAGACTCCCTCTATGACCTGGTCCAACACATTAAAAGCAAACTTTATGAGAAAAAGCTTGTTATAATGATTTCCTTGGACATAGAGGGAGCCTTCGATAGCGCATGGTGGCCAGCCATTAGGGTAGGACTAGCAAAAGCAGGTTGCCCTGTAAACCTGAGAAGGGTTATAGATAGTTACTTGGAGAATAGGAGGGTGAAAGTGAGATACGCAGGTCATGAGCACATGAAAAACACAAACAAGGGCTGTGTTCAAGGTTCCATAGGGGGGCCCATACTATGGAATCTCCTTCTGGACCCTCTACTAAAAGGTCTTGAAGAACGAGGGGACTACAGCCAGGCATTTGCGGACGACGTGGTTTTAGTATTTGATGGCGACACGGCACTGGATGTTCAAAGACGAGCCAATGCAGCTCTCGCCTATGTCCAGGAGTGGGGTATCGGTAACAAACTAAAGTTTGCTCCGCACAAAACCAGCGCAATGATTATAACACGGAAATTAAAGTACGATACACCACTCCTGAGGATGGGGGGGATCTGTATTGGCATGTCAAACGAGATCAAGCTTCTGGGGCTCACAATTGACAACAAGCTGACTTTTAATAACCACACAGCCAAAACATGCAGAAAAGCCTTGAATGTCTATAAACAGTTGTCAAGAGCCGCCAGAGCCAGCTGGGGCCTAAACCCGGAAGTGATTCGCATCATCTACATGGCCACAGTTGAACCAATTGTGACGTACGCGGCCAGTGTCTGGGCGCCAGCTACGAAAAAACTGAATGTGCAAAAACAGCTTAACGCCGTTCAAAGAGTCTTTGCCCAAAAACTTACCAAGAGCTACCGAACTGTCTCACTCAACTCAGCTTTAGTACTGGCTGGAATGCTGCCCTTAGATCTAAGGATCCAAGAGGCAGCATCTCTCTTCGAAGCCAAGCGCGGAGTTCCCCAACGTTTGCTGATAGACAGAGAGGTGGAACATATGGTGGCATACAGCTTGACCCCGCACCCGGCAATGCATATGAGCCTAGAGTTCATAAAACTGGTAGACCAACAAGACGTCGAACAACACAACAACCAGGCAGTCCGCATTTTTACAGATGGCAGCAAGATTGAGGGAAAGGTCGGTGCAGCACTATCCATTTGGAATGGAGAAGTGGAGACCAAGAACCTCAAACTAAAGCTGCCATCTTACTGCACAGTCTACCAAGCGGAACTCTACGCCATATGCAGAGCCACACGAGAAGTTATGAAACGTCCAGAAACCGCCTTTGGTATATATAGTGACTCGCGATCAGCTCTTGAAACGGTTACTAATAACGGCTCCATTCATCCCCTTGCGATAGAAACCCGTGAGAACATAGCTAGTATCTCGCTCCAAAACAAGGAATTATCCTTGTTTTGGATCAAAGCCCACGCTGGGATGAATGGTAACGAAAGAGCAGACGAGCTAGCTAAACAGGCGGCACTAAACGTCAAAAAGAAGCCCGACTACGACGCCTGCCCCGTTTCATATATTAAGCGACAAATTCGTCAAGAATCGCTGGAGATATGGAACCGAAGGTACCAAACGGAAAATAAAGCCGCTGTCACAAAAATTTTCTTCCCCGATGCAATACAGGCCTACCAAATAGTCAGAAAAATTGAGCTATCAAACGTTTTGACTCAGGTGATGACGGGGCACGGTGGGTTCTCGGAGTACTTAGCTCGTTTTAAGTGCAAAGAGAGTCCATCGTGCATCTGTGAGCCTGATAAAGATGAGACGGTAGAGCATGTGTTATTTGAATGCCCCGTCTTCGGTCACGATAGGTATGAAGCTGAAAACATACTAGCCTCCCTGATAAACTCCCAAAATGCAAACCAAATTTTGTTAGATAAACACAAGAGATCTGAATTTATTAACTATTGTACTAAAATTGCAAAGAAAGTAATATATAGAAATAAAAGTTAGATAAGTTATGATTTATATATATTATAAAATATATATAAAATGCATAAAACGTAAAATAAGCACCATATGTAAATAGATATAAGTATAATAAAGTAAAAGAAGCTAAAAGTGTACACCTATGTCAAACATATAAAAATGTAGGTATATATTATAAAGTAGCATATAAATAGACTAAGAAATAATGTAAGCAACTAAAATAGAACCTAAGCATAATAAAGATAAGAAAACAGTAGCAAGTAAGTAAAAGTAAACGAAAACATGTAATAAAACTACCCTGTATACCCCCCACCCCATCCAAGTTAGAGAATAATAGAGATAGAACCATAACGATAAATTTAAGCAAATAAAGACTCTGACACTTACTCGTCAGAGGGAATCGAATAAAAAAAAAAAAAAAAAAAAAAAAAAAAAAAAAAAAAAAAAAAAACCTAACCTAACCTAACCTAACCTAACCTAACCTAACCTAACCTAACCTAACCTAACCTAACCTAACCTAACCTAACCTAACCTAACCTAACCTAACCTAACCTAACCTAACCTAACCTAACCTAACCTAACCTAACCTAACCTAACCTAACCTAACCTAACCTAACCTAACCTAACCTAACCTAACCTAACCTAACCTAACCTAACCTAACCTAACCTAACCTAACCTAACCTAACCTAACCTAACCTAACCTAACCTAACCTAACCTAACCTAACCTAACCTAACCTAACCTAACCTAACCTAACCTAACCTAACCTAACCTAACCTAACCTAACCTAACCTAACCTAACCTAACCTAACCTAACCTAACCTAACCTAACCTAACCTAACCTAACCTAACCTAACCTAACCTAACCTAACCTAACCTAACCTAACCTAACCTAACCTAACCTAACCTAACCTAACCTAACCTAACCTAACCTAACCTAACCTAACCTAACCTAACCTAACCTAACCTAACCTAACCTAACCTAACCTAACCTAACCTAACCTAACCTAACCTAACCTAACCTAACCTAACCTAACCTAACCTAACCTAACCTAACCTAACCTAACCTAACCTAACCTAACCTAACCTAACCTAACCTAACCTAACCTAACCTAACCTAACCTAACCTAACCTAACCTAACCTAACCTAACCTAACCTAACCTAACCTAACCTAACCTAACCTAACCTAACCTAACCTAACCTAACCTAACCCAAAAAAAAAAAAAAAAAAAAAAAAAAAAAAAATTTTATTGACATACAGTCGCGTGCGACCTATCAAATTAAGCGTCTCGGTGTCCGTTTAGCGATCGTATTCTGTTACGACCCATCGTTTATACATAAATTTTGACTTTTCAACGTTTTTAGCATTTTTTGTTTAAAAACTTATAAAATTTTCATTAATTTTCGGCTTTATAAATTCTGTATTCCAAATTCTTAGCTTCTTTTTGTTTCTAAAATTGTAGTCTATCGCATCGGTTGTTTCCCCAGTTGCAGAGTGTCGTTTCGATAGTAAAAAGTCAAATTATTGACCGTTTTGCACTCGAAAACGACATTTTGTATAAGGAAAAAACGATAAAATATTTTTCTTGACTCCAACTTAAAGTGAATATAGCCGTGTAGTACATCATAAAAAGCGGCTCGCCGCGCTCTAGTTACTGAGCGAGTGCACGTATTCACTTGTCATAGAAAGATTTTCGAGAAACTGCAATTTTCCAGTATTTTTTGTAATTTTAGTGTGTTTTGGGTGGTTTTTTAAACTTTTGTCCAACACCTGGCTTGAATCTGCACTTCTCGTGGCTGGATCACCTTTGCCCGACGTCACTGCACGTACCTGCAACAGAAAAAACACAAATATTAGCCAAAAAGTGAAAAATTGCCCGACCACCTAATACTGCATTTCTTCAAAATCCACCTAAGCCCTGACAACGCTCCATACATTTGATAAAAACTGAAAAAATTTTATTGACATACAGTCGCGTGCGACCTATCAAATTAAGCGTCTCGGTGTCCGTTTAGCGATCGTATTCTGTTACGACCCATCGTTTATACATAAATTTTGACTTTTCAACGTTTTTAGCATTTTTTGTTTAAAAACTTATAAAATTTTCATTAATTTTCGGCTTTATAAATTCTGTATTCCAAATTCTTAGCTTCTTTTTGTTTCTAAAATTGTAGTCTATCGCATCGGTTGTTTCCCCAGTTGCAGAGTGTCGTTTCGATAGTAAAAAGTCAAATTATTGACCGTTTTGCACTCGAAAACGACATTTTGTATAAGGAAAAAACGATAAAATATTTTTCTTGACTCCAACTTAAAGTGAATATAGCCGTGTAGTACATCATAAAAAGCGGCTCGCCGCGCTCTAGTTACTGAGCGAGTGCACGTATTCACTTGTCATAGAAAGATTTTCGAGAAACTGCAATTTTCCAGTATTTTTTGTAATTTTAGTGTGTTTTGGGTGGTTTTTTAAACTTTTGTCCAACACCTGGCTTGAATCTGCACTTCTCGTGGCTGGATCACCTTTGCCCGACGTCACTGCACGTACCTGCAACAGAAAAAACACAAATATTAGCCAAAAAGTGAAAAATTGCCCGACCACCTAATACTGCATTTCTTCAAAATCCACCTAAGCCCTGACAACGCTCCATACATTTGATAAAAACTGAAAAAATTTTATTGACATACAGTCGCGTGCGACCTATCAAATTAAGCGTCTCGGTGTCCGTTTAGCGATCGTATTCTGTTACGACCCATCGTTTATACATAAATTTTGACTTTTCAACGTTTTTAGCATTTTTTGTTTAAAAACTTATAAAATTTTCATTAATTTTCGGCTTTATAAATTCTGTATTCCAAATTCTTAGCTTCCTTTTGTTTCTAAAATTGTAGTCTATCGCATCGGTTGTTTCCCCAGTTGCAGAGTGTCGTTTCGATAGTAAAAAGTCAAATTATTGACCGTTTTGCACTCGAAAACGACATTTTGTATAAGGAAAAAACGATAAAATATTTTTCTTGACTCCAACTTAAAGTGAATATAGCCGTGTAGTACATCATAAAAAGCGGCTCGCCGCGCTCTAGTTACTGAGCGAGTGCACGTATTCACTTGTCATAGAAAAATTTTCGAGAAACTGCAATTTTCCGGTATTTTTTGTAATTTTAGTGTGTTTTGGGTGGTTTTTTAAACTTTTGTCCAACACCTGGCTTGAATCTGCACTTCTCGTGGCTGGATCACCTTTGCCCGACGTCACTGCACGTACCTGCAACAGAAAAAACACAAATATTAGCCAAAAAGTGAAAAATTGCCCGACCACCTAATACTGCATTTCTTCAAAATCCACCTAAGCCCTGACAACGCTCCATACATTTGATAAAAACTGAAAAAATTTTATTGACATACAGTCGCGTGCGACCTATCAAATTAAGCGTCTCGGTGTCCGTTTAGCGATCGTATTCTGTTACGACCCATCGTTTATACATAAATTTTGACTTTTCAACGTTTTTAGCATTTTTTGTTTAAAAACTTATAAAATTTTCATTAATTTTCGGCTTTATAAATTCTGTATTCCAAATTCTTAGCTTCTTTTTGTTTCTAAAATTGTAGTCTATCGCATCGGTTGTTTCCCCAGTTGCAGAGTGTCGTTTCGATAGTAAAAAGTCAAATTATTGACCGTTTTGCACTCGAAAACGACATTTTGTATAAGGAAAAAACGATAAAATATTTTTCTTGACTCCAACTTAAAGTGAATATAGCCGTGTAGTACATCATAAAAAGCGGCTCGCCGCGCTCTAGTTACTGAGCGAGTGCACGTATTCACTTGTCATAGAAAGATTTTCGAGAAACTGCAATTTTCCAGTATTTTTTGTAATTTTAGTGTGTTTTGGGTGGTTTTTTAAACTTTTGTCCAACACCTGGCTTGAATCTGCACTTCTCGTGGCTGGATCACCTTTGCCCGACGTCACTGCACGTACCTGCAACAGAAAAAACACAAATATTAGCCAAAAAGTGAAAAATTGCCCGACCACCTAATACTGCATTTCTTCAAAATCCACCTAAGCCCTGACAACGCTCCATACATTTGATAAAAACTGAAAAAATTTTATTGACATACAGTCGCGTGCGACCTATCAAATTAAGCGTCTCGGTGTCCGTTTAGCGATCGTATTCTGTTACGACCCATCGTTTATACATAAATTTTGACTTTTCAACGTTTTTAGCATTTTTTGTTTAAAAACTTATAAAATTTTCATTAATTTTCGGCTTTATAAATTCTGTATTCCAAATTCTTAGCTTCTTTTTGTTTCTAAAATTGTAGTCTATCGCATCGGTTGTTTCCCCAGTTGCAGAGTGTCGTTTCGATAGTAAAAAGTCAAATTATTGACCGTTTTGCACTCGAAAACGACATTTTGTATAAGGAAAAAACGATAAAATATTTTTCTTGACTCCAACTTAAAGTGAATATAGCCGTGTAGTACATCATAAAAAGCGGCTCGCCGCGCTCTAGTTACTGAGCGAGTGCACGTATTCACTTGTCATAGAAAGATTTTCGAGAAACTGCAATTTTCCAGTATTTTTTGTAATTTTAGTGTGTTTTGGGTGGTTTTTTAAACTTTTGTCCAACACCTGGCTTGAATCTGCACTTCTCGTGGCTGGATCACCTTTGCCCGACGTCACTGCACGTACCTGCAACAGAAAAAACACAAATATTAGCCAAAAAGTGAAAAATTGCCCGACCACCTAATACTGCATTTCTTCAAAATCCACCTAAGCCCTGACAACGCTCCATACATTTGATAAAAACTGAAAAAATTTTATTGACATACAGTCGCGTGCGACCTATCAAATTAAGCGTCTCGGTGTCCGTTTAGCGATCGTATTCTGTTACGACCCATCGTTTATACATAAATTTTGACTTTTCAACGTTTTTAGCATTTTTTGTTTAAAAACTTATAAAATTTTCATTAATTTTCGGCTTTATAAATTCTGTATTCCAAATTCTTAGCTTCTTTTTGTTTCTAAAATTGTAGTCTATCGCATCGGTTGTTTCCCCAGTTGCAGAGTGTCGTTTCGATAGTAAAAAGTCAAATTATTGACCGTTTTGCACTCGAAAACGACATTTTGTATAAGGAAAAAACGATAAAATATTTTTCTTGACTCCAACTTAAAGTGAATATAGCCGTGTAGTACATCATAAAAAGCGGCTCGCCGCGCTCTAGTTACTGAGCGAGTGCACGTATTCACTTGTCATAGAAAGATTTTCGAGAAACTGCAATTTTCCAGTATTTTTTGTAATTTTAGTGTGTTTTGGGTGGTTTTTTAAACTTTTGTCCAACACCTGGCTTGAATCTGCACTTCTCGTGGCTGGATCACCTTTGCCCGACGTCACTGCACGTACCTGCAACAGAAAAAACACAAATATTAGCCAAAAAGTGAAAAATTGCCCGACCACCTAATACTGCATTTCTTCAAAATCCACCTAAGCCCTGACAACGCTCCATACATTTGATAAAAACTGAAAAAATTTTATTGACATACAGTCGCGTGCGACCTATCAAATTAAGCGTCTCGGTGTCCGTTTAGCGATCGTATTCTGTTACGACCCATCGTTTATACATAAATTTTGACTTTTCAACGTTTTTAGCATTTTTTGTTTAAAAACTTATAAAATTTTCATTAATTTTCGGCTTTATAAATTCTGTATTCCAAATTCTTAGCTTCTTTTTGTTTCTAAAATTGTAGTCTATCGCATCGGTTGTTTCCCCAGTTGCAGAGTGTCGTTTCGATAGTAAAAAGTCAAATTATTGACCGTTTTGCACTCGAAAACGACATTTTGTATAAGGAAAAAACGATAAAATATTTTTCTTGACTCCAACTTAAAGTGAATATAGCCGTGTAGTACATCATAAAAAGCGGCTCGCCGCGCTCTAGTTACTGAGCGAGTGCACGTATTCACTTGTCATAGAAAGATTTTCGAGAAACTGCAATTTTCCAGTATTTTTTGTAATTTTAGTGTGTTTTGGGTGGTTTTTTAAACTTTTGTCCAACACCTGGCTTGAATCTGCACTTCTCGTGGCTGGATCACCTTTGCCCGACGTCACTGCACGTACCTGCAACAGAAAAAACACAAATATTAGCCAAAAAGTGAAAAATTGCCCGACCACCTAATACTGCATTTCTTCAAAATCCACCTAAGCCCTGACAACGCTCCATACATTTGATAAAAACTGAAAAAATTTTATTGACATACAGTCGCGTGCGACCTATCAAATTAAGCGTCTCGGTGTCCGTTTAGCGATCGTATTCTGTTACGACCCATCGTTTATACATAAATTTTGACTTTTCAACGTTTTTAGCATTTTTTGTTTAAAAACTTATAAAATTTTCATTAATTTTCGGCTTTATAAATTCTGTATTCCAAATTCTTAGCTTCCTTTTGTTTCTAAAATTGTAGTCTATCGCATCGGTTGTTTCCCCAGTTGCAGAGTGTCGTTTCGATAGTAAAAAGTCAAATTATTGACCGTTTTGCACTCGAAAACGACATTTTGTATAAGGAAAAAACGATAAAATATTTTTCTTGACTCCAACTTAAAGTGAATATAGCCGTGTAGTACATCATAAAAAGCGGCTCGCCGCGCTCTAGTTACTGAGCGAGTGCACGTATTCACTTGTCATAGAAAAATTTTCGAGAAACTGCAATTTTCCGGTATTTTTTGTAATTTTAGTGTGTTTTGGGTGGTTTTTTAAACTTTTGTCCAACACCTGGCTTGAATCTGCACTTCTCGTGGCTGGATCACCTTTGCCCGACGTCACTGCACGTACCTGCAACAGAAAAAACACAAATATTAGCCAAAAAGTGAAAAATTGCCCGACCACCTAATACTGCATTTCTTCAAAATCCACCTAAGCCCTGACAACGCTCCATACATTTGATAAAAACTGAAAAAATTTTATTGACATACAGTCGCGTGCGACCTATCAAATTAAGCGTCTCGGTGTCCGTTTAGCGATCGTATTCTGTTACGACCCATCGTTTATACATAAATTTTGACTTTTCAACGTTTTTAGCATTTTTTGTTTAAAAACTTATAAAATTTTCATTAATTTTCGGCTTTATAAATTCTGTATTCCAAATTCTTAGCTTCTTTTTGTTTCTAAAATTGTAGTCTATCGCATCGGTTGTTTCCCCAGTTGCAGAGTGTCGTTTCGATAGTAAAAAGTCAAATTATTGACCGTTTTGCACTCGAAAACGACATTTTGTATAAGGAAAAAACGATAAAATATTTTTCTTGACTCCAACTTAAAGTGAATATAGCCGTGTAGTACATCATAAAAAGCGGCTCGCCGCGCTCTAGTTACTGAGCGAGTGCACGTATTCACTTGTCATAGAAAGATTTTCGAGAAACTGCAATTTTCCAGTATTTTTTGTAATTTTAGTGTGTTTTGGGTGGTTTTTTAAACTTTTGTCCAACACCTGGCTTGAATCTGCACTTCTCGTGGCTGGATCACCTTTGCCCGACGTCACTGCACGTACCTGCAACAGAAAAAACACAAATATTAGCCAAAAAGTGAAAAATTGCCCGACCACCTAATACTGCATTTCTTCAAAATCCACCTAAGCCCTGACAACGCTCCATACATTTGATAAAAACTGAAAAAATTTTATTGACATACAGTCGCGTGCGACCTATCAAATTAAGCGTCTCGGTGTCCGTTTAGCGATCGTATTCTGTTACGACCCATCGTTTATACATAAATTTTGACTTTTCAACGTTTTTAGCATTTTTTGTTTAAAAACTTATAAAATTTTCATTAATTTTCGGCTTTATAAATTCTGTATTCCAAATTCTTAGCTTCTTTTTGTTTCTAAAATTGTAGTCTATCGCATCGGTTGTTTCCCCAGTTGCAGAGTGTCGTTTCGATAGTAAAAAGTCAAATTATTGACCGTTTTGCACTCGAAAACGACATTTTGTATAAGGAAAAAACGATAAAATATTTTTCTTGACTCCAACTTAAAGTGAATATAGCCGTGTAGTACATCATAAAAAGCGGCTCGCCGCGCTCTAGTTACTGAGCGAGTGCACGTATTCACTTGTCATAGAAAGATTTTCGAGAAACTGCAATTTTCCAGTATTTTTTGTAATTTTAGTGTGTTTTGGGTGGTTTTTTAAACTTTTGTCCAACACCTGGCTTGAATCTGCACTTCTCGTGGCTGGATCACCTTTGCCCGACGTCACTGCACGTACCTGCAACAGAAAAAACACAAATATTAGCCAAAAAGTGAAAAATTGCCCGACCACCTAATACTGCATTTCTTCAAAATCCACCTAAGCCCTGACAACGCTCCATACATTTGATAAAAACTGAAAAAATTTTATTGACATACAGTCGCGTGCGACCTATCAAATTAAGCGTCTCGGTGTCCGTTTAGCGATCGTATTCTGTTACGACCCATCGTTTATACATAAATTTTGACTTTTCAACGTTTTTAGCATTTTTTGTTTAAAAACTTATAAAATTTTCATTAATTTTCGGCTTTATAAATTCTGTATTCCAAATTCTTAGCTTCTTTTTGTTTCTAAAATTGTAGTCTATCGCATCGGTTGTTTCCCCAGTTGCAGAGTGTCGTTTCGATAGTAAAAAGTCAAATTATTGACCGTTTTGCACTCGAAAACGACATTTTGTATAAGGAAAAAACGATAAAATATTTTTCTTGACTCCAACTTAAAGTGAATATAGCCGTGTAGTACATCATAAAAAGCGGCTCGCCGCGCTCTAGTTACTGAGCGAGTGCACGTATTCACTTGTCATAGAAAGATTTTCGAGAAACTGCAATTTTCCAGTATTTTTTGTAATTTTAGTGTGTTTTGGGTGGTTTTTTAAACTTTTGTCCAACACCTGGCTTGAATCTGCACTTCTCGTGGCTGGATCACCTTTGCCCGACGTCACTGCACGTACCTGCAACAGAAAAAACACAAATATTAGCCAAAAAGTGAAAAATTGCCCGACCACCTAATACTGCATTTCTTCAAAATCCACCTAAGCCCTGACAACGCTCCATACATTTGATTTGATAAAAACTGAAAAAATTTTATTGACATACAGTCGCGTGCGACCTATCAAATTAAGCGTCTCGGTGTCCGTTTAGCGATCGTATTCTGTTACGACCCATCGTTTATACATAAATTTTGACTTTTCAACGTTTTTAGCATTTTTTGTTTAAAAACTTATAAAATTTTCATTAATTTTCGGCTTTATAAATTCTGTATTCCAAATTCTTAGCTTCTTTTTGTTTCTAAAATTGTAGTCTATCGCATCGGTTGTTTCCCCAGTTGCAGAGTGTCGTTTCGATAGTAAAAAGTCAAATTATTGACCGTTTTGCACTCGAAAACGACATTTTGTATAAGGAAAAAACGATAAAATATTTTTCTTGACTCCAACTTAAAGTGAATATAGCCGTGTAGTACATCATAAAAAGCGGCTCGCCGCGCTCTAGTTACTGAGCGAGTGCACGTATTCACTTGTCATAGAAAGATTTTCGAGAAACTGCAATTTTCCAGTATTTTTTGTAATTTTAGTGTGTTTTGGGTGGTTTTTTAAACTTTTGTCCAACACCTGGCTTGAATC
>CAMUPP010000003.1:0-15661 GCA_947095575.1 Electrophaes corylata
GTAAATTTGAGGAGGGTAATTGACAGTTATCTACAGGATAGACGGGTAAAAGTACGTTACGCAGGTCAGGAGTTCCCAAAAAACACCAACAAAGGCTGCGTACAGGGATCCATAGGGGGGCCCATACTATGGAACCTCCTTCTAGACCCTCTCCTTAAAGGTCTAGAAAAACGGGGTGACTACAACCAGGCATTCGCGGACGACGTGGTCCTGGTATTTGATGGTGACACGGCACTGGACGTGCAGAGGCAGGCCAATGCGGCTCTCGCCTATGTCCAGGAGTGGGGTATCGAAAACAAACTAAAATTTGCTCCGCATAAAACCAGCGCGATGCTTATAACACGAAAACTAAAGTACGATACACCACTCCTGAGGATGGGCGAGATTTGCATCGACATGTCAAACGAGATCAAAGTCCTGGGACTCACAATCGACAACAAGCTGACCTTCAATAATCACACAGCTAAAACATGCAGGAAAGCCCTAAACATATACAAACAGTTGTCGAGAGCCGCCAGGACCAGCTGGGGTCTGAGTCCGGAAGTGATCCGCATCATCTACACGGCCACGATCGAACCAGTTATGATGTACGCAGCCAGCGTCTGGGCACCAGCCACAAACAAACTGAACGTGCGGAAACAGCTTAATGCGGTTCAAAGGGTTTTTGCTCAAAAACTTATAAAGGGCTACCGAACCGTGTCTCTCAACTCAGCCCTAATACTAGCCGGGATACTTCCACTAGATCTTAAGATTCAAGAGGCGGCAACTCTCTACGAAGCCAAGCGTGGAGTCCCCCAGCCTTTGCTAAGAGATAGAGAGATAGAGCACATGGTGGCATTCAGCAAGACCCCACACCCGGCAAAGCATATGAGCCTAGAGTTCATAAAACTGGTAGACCAACAAGAAGTTGAGCAGTACAACAACCAGGCAGTTCGCATCTTTACAGATGGCAGCAAGATTGAGGGGAAGGTCGGTGCAGCGCTATCCTTCTGGAATAGCGAAGCAGAGACAAAGAACCTCAAACTTAAGCTGCCATCATACTGCACAGTCTACCAAGCAGAACTCTACGCCATATGTAGAGCCACACGGGAAGCTAAAAAACGCCCAGAAACTACGTTTGGCATATACAGCGACTCACGATCAGCTCTAGAAACTGCCACAAACCAAGGTTCCATTCATCCTCTCGCAGTAGAAATCCGGGAGAACTTGGCTAGTATCTCAGTCCAAAACAAGGAAGTAACCTTGTTTTGGATCAAGGCTCACGCGGGGATGAATGGAAACGAGAGGGCAGATGAGCTGGCCAAAGAAGCGGCGTTAAACATCAAAAGGAAGCCCGACTATGATGCTTGCCCTGTCTCATACCTAAAGAGAGAAATCCGTCAGCAATCCCTGGAAGTGTGGGACCGGAGATATAAGACCGAAAACAAAGCCACGGTAACAAAAATGTTCTTCCCGGATGCAATCCAGGCCTATCAAGTAGTACGCAAAATAGAACTGTCAAATGTGTTGACTCAGGTAATGACAGGGCACGGTGGGTTCTCTGAGTACTTATCTCGTTTTAAGTGCAAGGAGAGTCCATCGTGCATCTGTGAGCCTGACAAAAACGAAACTGTAGAACACGTGCTATTTGAATGCCCTGTCTTCGGTCGTGAAAGGCACGAAGCCGAAAACACAGTCGAATCCCAGTTGAAAGCTGAAAATGCAAGTAAAATTTTGTTAAATAAACACACAAGAGCCGAATTTATAAATTATTGTATCAAAATAGCAAGAAAGGTAATAAATAGGAATAAAAGTTAGATAAGTTATGATTTATATATATTATAAAAATATATATAAAATGCATAAAATGTAAAAAAAGCACCATATGTAAATAGATATAAGTATAATAAAGTAAAAGAAGCAAAATGTGTACACCTATGTTAAAAATATAAAAATGTATATTATAAAGTAGCATGTAAATAGATTAAGTAATATTTTTAGCAAATAAAATAGAACCTAAGCATAATAAAGATAAGACAAAATGTAGCCAGTAAGTTAATGTAAGAAAACATGTAACCCCTTATAGCCTACCCCATCCAACCTACCTAGAGTATAGTAGAAATAGAACCGTAACGATAATTTATATAAATAAAGACTCTGACCCAAACTAGTCAGAGGGCATCGTATTAAAGAAAAAAAAAAAAAAAAAAAAAAAAAAAAAAAAAAAAAAAAAACCTAACCTAACCTAACCTAACCTAACCTAACCTAACCTAACCTAACCTAACCTAACCTAACCTAACCTAACCTAACCTAACCTAACCTAACCTAACCTAACCTAACCTAACCTAACCTAACCTAACCTAACCTAACCTAACCTAACCTAACCTAACCTAAAAAAACCTTAAAGCAATCCTACGCCAGTGTAACAGCGGCGCACCCTGCAAGACACCTCACGGCACCAGCTGCACTGCACTCGGTGGTAGTCACTGCAAAGGACGAAATGGAAACAGGAGAACAGGTTCTAAATAGGATAAGGGAGACAGTAAATGCAAAGGAGAGCGGTATAATAGTGGAGAAAATCAGGAAAGCAAAGGACAGGAAGGTGATAGTGGGATGCAGGACGGAAGAAGAGAGACAGAGGGTCAAGGAAAAACTCAAAGAAGCAGAAGAACTGAACGTAGAAGAAATTAAAAACAAAGACCCCTTGGTGATCCTCAGGGACGTTTTTAAGTTCAATAGTGACGAGGATGTCCTCAACTCCCTGAGAAACCTGAACAAGGAAGTAGTGACTGAAGACCTAAAACACCTAAAAATGGAAATAGTCTACAAGAAACATGCAAGAAACCCACATACGCACCACGTAGTCATGAGGGTGTCCCCTAAGATCTGGCGACGATTGGTTGACGTGGGAACCGTCCGGATAGATCTCCAGCGAGTGAAAGTGGTGGACCAATCGCCGCTCGTGCAGTGCTCACTTTGTCTGGGGTATGGACACGGAAGACGGTTCTGCAAGGAAACCACAGCGAAGTGCTGCCACTGCGGGGGACCCCACATGCGGTCTGAATGTGCAGACTGGCTAGCGGGTGCAGTCCCATCGTGCACCAACTGCATGCACGCCAAGGCTGATAGGACAGACCACAACGCCTTCAGCCAAGAATGCTTCATCCGCAGAAAATGGGAAGCACTAGCGCGAGCGACGATAGCGTACTGCTGAGGTGGTCCCGAAGGTATCTCCTGCACAAGACGGCGCAAAGCCATACCTAGTAGCCCAAGCAAACCTGCAAAGAATGGAGATAGCAACCCAAGAGCTTATGCTTGAGGCAAGCAAGAAGAGGATGGCATTTGCGCTGATTCAGGAGCCATATGTTGGAGCTGTTGGCGAAATAAGAGGCTACAGCGGTGCGAGAATTTACCAGTGCACAAACCGGGGAGATAAGGTGGTTAAGGCGGGAATCGCAGTCTTCGACTCAGACATTGACATAGGTCAATGCCCAGATCTGACGACGCCAAACATCACAGTGGTCAAGATGCGAACTTGTGCCTGGGAAATAGCTGTAGTCTCTTTTTACTTCGAGCCAACTGAGCCAATTGAACCGTACCTAGAACACCTAAAAAAGATAACGCAAACCGTAGGCGTAGAAAAAATCATCATAGGTGGCGATGCAAATGCCAAAAACACCTGGTGGGGCAGTAAGAATATCGATGGCAGAGGAGAAGAAATGGCAGGAACATTGGAAGAACTAGATTTGCAGGTGCTCAACGAAGGAGACACCCCAACGTTCGCAACAGTCAGAGGAAACAGGACCTACACAAGCATCGTCGACATCACGGCCTGCACATTGGACCTACTGGACCTGGTCGAGGACTGGAGGGTAGACGAAGGCCTGACGAGCTCCGACCACAATGCACTACTCTTTGAAATAAGACTAACTAAATCCAAAGGAACAAACATTAGCAGAACCACTAGGGTCTATAATACTAAAAAAGCAAATTGGCACTGTTTTCATGAGAAAATGGCCCAATTGCAGGAAGAAAACCAACTAGTCAAAAAAGAAATAGAAAAAATTTGTAGTAAATTTGAACTAGAAAGAAAAATAGAGCAATACATAAACATAGTAATAGAAACAAGTAACAATAGTATCCCTAAAATTAAAACAAAAAACCAAGTCAACTTACCGTGGTGGTCGGAAGAACTCGCACTCTTGAAGAAACAGGTCGCGACCAGGAAGCGTAGAGTCCACTGTGCAGCGCCGGTCCGGAGGGAGATGGTCGTCGAAGAGTACCTGCAAATAAAACAAGAATATGAGCACAAAGTTAAAAAGGCACAAATAGAAAGCTGGAAGGGTTTCTGTGGGAAGCAGGATAGAGAAGGAATGTGGGAGGGTATATATCGGGTCATTGGAAGAACAACAAAGAGACAAGAAGACCTGCCCCTCATTAAGGAAGGAAAGGTACTAAATCCCAGAGAATCTGCGGAAATGCTGGCCGAGACCTTTTACCCGGAAGACAGGGAAGATAGCGATAGTGACGTTCATCAGCAAATGAGAAGGAAAGCCAACCAAGTAAATGGTCCGGAGCATGATGTAGAGCATGACCCACCATTTACCGCTGAAGAGGTGAAAGCTGCGATGAACAGCTTTAACCCTAAAAAAGCTCCAGGTGCGGACGGATTGACGGCTGACATTTGTAAGCACGCAATATCTCGAGACCCAGAGTTGTACCTATCACTGGCCAACAAGTGCCTAGAACAGAGTCATTTTCCAAACATCTGGAAGGAGGCGACCGTGGTAGTACTCCGTAAACCGGGAAAGGTGAGCTACACGGAAGCCAAGTCTTATAGACCCATAGGATTGTTGCCAGTGATGGGTAAAATTCTGGAGAAAATGGTCGTAAATCGAATAAAATGGTATGTCCTCCCAAAGATAAGCGCCTGCCAATACGGATTCATGCCAAGACGGAGCACGGAAGACTCTCTCTATGACCTAACACAATATATACGCGGTAAGCTGAGACAAAAAAGACTTGTAACATTAGTATCTTTGGACATAGAGGGAGCCTTCGACAGTGCGTGGTGGCCTGTTATCAGGATCCGTTTGGCAGAAGAAAACTGTCCAATTAACATAAGACGGCTCATTGACAGTTACCTTGACAGCAGAAAGGTAAAAGTCAGGTACGCAGGTGAGGAAATCAGCAGAATTACCACCAAAGGCTGCGTCCAAGGGTCCATAGGAGGACCAATTCTCTGGAATTTGATCCTCGACTCATTGCTAAAGGAACTGGGAGAACGGGGAGACTACTGCCAAGCTTTTGCCGATGATGTTGTGCTCGTCTTTGACGGTGAGACTGCATTAGAAGTGGAGCGACAGGCGAATGCCGCTCTCGCACATGTTCAGCAGTGGGGTGTCCGTAACAAACTTAAGTTCGCACCACACAAAACAAATGCGATGGTGATCACAAAGAAACTGAAATACGACACACCACGGCTGAGCATGGGCGGGGTCGACATTGGAATGTCAAACCAAATCAAGATCTTGGGGCTCACAATAGACAGCAAGCTCACGTTCAACAGCCATGTAGTAGACGTGTGCAAGAAGGCTCTGAATGTCTATAAGCAGCTGTCTAGAGCCGCCAAGATCAGCTGGGGTCTTCACTCGGAGGTCATACGCACCATCTATACGGCAGTAGTCGAACCCATCGTTATGTACGCAGCCAGTGCTTGGGCACCGGCAGCTCAAAAAATTGGGGTACAAAAGGTACTAAACTCTGTGCAACGGGGCTTTGCACAAAAGATGTGCAAGTCCTACAAAACAGTCTCCTTAAACTCGGCACTAGTGTTGGCTGGCATCCTGCCTCTCGACCTCAGAATACAGGAAGCAGCAGCCCTGTATGAGGCTAAGAGAGGAGTCCCCCAGCCAACACTAGGAGATAGGGAGATTGAAAAAATGGCAGCCTTTGCGGAATCCCCTCACCCGGCGGAACATATGTGCCTGGAATTCATATGCCTGGAAGACCAGGAGCAGGTGAACATTCATAGCGGTCACGCAGTACGAATGTTCACGGACGGCAGTAAAATTGAGGGCAAGGTCGGAGCAGCGTTATCCGTATGGAATACGCTAGCTGAGACCAAAGCCCACAAATTGAAACTGTCGTCCTTCTGCACCGTCTACCAGGCAGAATTGCTGGCCATATGGAAAGCCACGAGGGAGATCCTGAAGAGCACAGAGACGAGCTTCGGTGTCTTCAGCGACTCGAGATCTTCGCTCGAAACGATCACCAACAACACTTCGATTCACCCTCTAGCAGTAGAAATACGCAACAACCTGAGACATGCAATGAAAAACCAGCATAAAAATGTACTTTTATACTGGGTCAAAGCACACGCAGGCCTAGAGGGCAACGAACAAGCGGACCGACTAGCAAAGGACGCAGCCCTTGGAAGTAAAAAGAGACCTGACTACGAATTCTGTCCAGCCTCATATGTAAAAAGAGAAATTAGGTCGGCAACACTTAAAGCATGGAACACCAGATATAAAGCTGGCGAAACAGCAGCCATAACCAAAATGTTCTTCCCCGACGCCATTCAGGCATTTAAAATAGTCAGGAAAGTAGGACCAGTGGGAATCCTGACGCAGGTAATGACAGGGCACGGTGGGTTTTCAGAATACTTAACTCGTTTCAAGTGTAAGGAAGACCCATCGTGCATCTGCGAACCAGGCAAAAATGAAACTGTGCAGCATATACTGTTCGAGTGTCCCGCATTTAGCAAAGAAAGATACGAAGCTGAGCAAATGTATAACATAAGGTTAGAACCAAATACTGTACATGAATACATTAATGATAAAAATACCAGAAAAGAGCTAATAGATTATTGCATCAGTATTGCAAGTAGAGTTATAATAAGAAATAAAGATACATAAATTTGCTGAACATATATGTTTAGATATATATATAAAATCAGCAAAACGTTAAATTTGTAAAAACCTATGAATAGCATAGAAATAGAATTAGTAAAATAAAACTGTATAAATAATTAACATAGCAATATAAGATAAACAAAATATGTGAGATAGTTATAAACATGTATATTGTAAATTAACCGCCTAATCTTAAGATAAAGCAGAACCCTGTACTTAGAATAAGTTTTTCTTGGAAGATTAAAATGATGTTGTTGTTTTATTTACCTAAAAAATATAAAATAAAGCTAAAGATATAAATAAAGCCCTGAACCTAGAATAAGTTTCATGAGAGATTATATATAGTTTGATGAATTATAATAAGACGAATAAAGTCTCCGATTAAGTCAGAGGAAACACCGTAGTGCCATTTCTAGATGGCGAGTAGGAAAAAAAAAAAAAAAAAAAAAAAAAAAAAACCTAACCTAACCTAACCTAACCTAACCTAACCTAACCTAACCTAACCTAACCTAACCTAACCTAACCTAACCTAACCTAACCTAACCGATAAAAACTGAAAAATTTTTATTGACATACAGTCGCGTGCGACCTATCAAATTAAGCGTCTCGGTGTCCGTTTAGCGATCGTATTCTGTTACGACCCATCGTTTATACATAAATTTTGACTTTTCAACGTTTTTAGCATTTTTTGTTTAAAAACTTATAAAATTTTCATTAATTTTCGGCTTTATAAATTCTGTATTCCAAATTCTTAGCTTCTGTTTATTTCTAAAATTGTAGTCTATCGCATCGGTTGTTTTCCCAGTTGCAGAGTGTCGTTTCGATAGTAAAAAGTCAAATTATTGACCGTTTTGCACTCGAAAACGACATTTTGTGTAAGGAAAAAACGATAAAATATTTTTCTTGACTCCAACTTAAAGTGAATATAGCCGTGTAGTACATCATAAAAAGCGGCTCGCCGCGCTCTAGTTACTGAGCGAGTGCACGTATTCACTTGTCATAGAAGAATTTTCGAGAAACTGCAATTTTCCGGTATTTTTTGTAATTTTAGTGTGTTTTGGGTGGTTTTTTAAACTTTTGTCCAACACCTGGCTTGAATCTGCACTTCTCGTGGCTGGATCACCTTTGCCCGACGTCACTGCACGTACCTGCAACAGAAAAAACACAAATATTAGCCAAAAAGTGAAAAATTGCCCGACCACCTAATACTGCATTTCTTCAAAATCCACCTAAGCCCTGACAACGCTCCATACATTTGATAAAAACTGAAAAATTTTTATTGACATACAGTCGCGTGCGACCTATCAAATTAAGCGTCTCGGTGTCCGTTTAGCGATCGTATTCTGTTACGACCCATCGTTTATACATAAATTTTGACTTTTCAACGTTTTTAGCATTTTTTGTTTAAAAACTTATAAAATTTTCATTAATTTTCGGCTTTATAAATTCTGTATTCCAAATTCTTAGCTTCTGTTTATTTCTAAAATTGTAGTCTATCGCATCGGTTGTTTTCCCAGTTGCAGAGTGTCGTTTCGATAGTAAAAAGTCAAATTATTGACCGTTTTGCACTCGAAAACGACATTTTGTGTAAGGAAAAAACGATAAAATATTTTTCTTGACTCCAACTTAAAGTGAATATAGCCGTGTAGTACATCATAAAAAGCGGCTCGCCGCGCTCTAGTTACTGAGCGAGTGCACGTATTCACTTGTCATAGAAGAATTTTCGAGAAACTGCAATTTTCCGGTATTTTTTGTAATTTTAGTGTGTTTTGGGTGGTTTTTTAAACTTTTGTCCAACACCTGGCTTGAATCTGCACTTCTCGTGGCTGGATCACCTTTGCCCGACGTCACTGCACGTACCTGCAACAGAAAAAACACAAATATTAGCCAAAAAGTGAAAAATTGCCCGACCACCTAATACTGCATTTCTTCAAAATCCACCTAAGCCCTGACAACGCTCCATACATTTGATAAAAACTGAAAAATTTTTATTGACATACAGTCGCGTGCGACCTATCAAATTAAGCGTCTCGGTGTCCGTTTAGCGATCGTATTCTGTTACGACCCATCGTTTATACATAAATTTTGACTTTTCAACGTTTTTAGCATTTTTTGTTTAAAAACTTATAAAATTTTCATTAATTTTCGGCTTTATAAATTCTGTATTCCAAATTCTTAGCTTCTGTTTATTTCTAAAATTGTAGTCTATCGCATCGGTTGTTTTCCCAGTTGCAGAGTGTCGTTTCGATAGTAAAAAGTCAAATTATTGACCGTTTTGCACTCGAAAACGACATTTTGTGTAAGGAAAAAACGATAAAATATTTTTCTTGACTCCAACTTAAAGTGAATATAGCCGTGTAGTACATCATAAAAAGCGGCTCGCCGCGCTCTAGTTACTGAGCGAGTGCACGTATTCACTTGTCATAGAAGAATTTTCGAGAAACTGCAATTTTCCGGTATTTTTTGTAATTTTAGTGTGTTTTGGGTGGTTTTTTAAACTTTTGTCCAACACCTGGCTTGAATCTGCACTTCTCGTGGCTGGATCACCTTTGCCCGACGTCACTGCACGTACCTGCAACAGAAAAAACACAAATATTAGCCAAAAAGTGAAAAATTGCCCGACCACCTAATACTGCATTTCTTCAAAATCCACCTAAGCCCTGACAACGCTCCATACATTTGATAAAAACTGAAAAATTTTTATTGACATACAGTCGCGTGCGACCTATCAAATTAAGCGTCTCGGTGTCCGTTTAGCGATCGTATTCTGTTACGACCCATCGTTTATACATAAATTTTGACTTTTCAACGTTTTTAGCATTTTTTGTTTAAAAACTTATAAAATTTTCATTAATTTTCGGCTTTATAAATTCTGTATTCCAAATTCTTAGCTTCTGTTTATTTCTAAAATTGTAGTCTATCGCATCGGTTGTTTTCCCAGTTGCAGAGTGTCGTTTCGATAGTAAAAAGTCAAATTATTGACCGTTTTGCACTCGAAAACGACATTTTGTGTAAGGAAAAAACGATAAAATATTTTTCTTGACTCCAACTTAAAGTGAATATAGCCGTGTAGTACATCATAAAAAGCGGCTCGCCGCGCTCTAGTTACTGAGCGAGTGCACGTATTCACTTGTCATAGAAGAATTTTCGAGAAACTGCAATTTTCCGGTATTTTTTGTAATTTTAGTGTGTTTTGGGTGGTTTTTTAAACTTTTGTCCAACACCTGGCTTGAATCTGCACTTCTCGTGGCTGGATCACCTTTGCCCGACGTCACTGCACGTACCTGCAACAGAAAAAACACAAATATTAGCCAAAAAGTGAAAAATTGCCCGACCACCTAATACTGCATTTCTTCAAAATCCACCTAAGCCCTGACAACGCTCCATACATTTGATAAAAACTGAAAAATTTTTATTGACATACAGTCGCGTGCGACCTATCAAATTAAGCGTCTCGGTGTCCGTTTAGCGATCGTATTCTGTTACGACCCATCGTTTATACATAAATTTTGACTTTTCAACGTTTTTAGCATTTTTTGTTTAAAAACTTATAAAATTTTCATTAATTTTCGGCTTTATAAATTCTGTATTCCAAATTCTTAGCTTCTGTTTATTTCTAAAATTGTAGTCTATCGCATCGGTTGTTTTCCCAGTTGCAGAGTGTCGTTTCGATAGTAAAAAGTCAAATTATTGACCGTTTTGCACTCGAAAACGACATTTTGTGTAAGGAAAAAACGATAAAATATTTTTCTTGACTCCAACTTAAAGTGAATATAGCCGTGTAGTACATCATAAAAAGCGGCTCGCCGCGCTCTAGTTACTGAGCGAGTGCACGTATTCACTTGTCATAGAAGAATTTTCGAGAAACTGCAATTTTCCGGTATTTTTTGTAATTTTAGTGTGTTTTGGGTGGTTTTTTAAACTTTTGTCCAACACCTGGCTTGAATCTGCACTTCTCGTGGCTGGATCACCTTTGCCCGACGTCACTGCACGTACCTGCAACAGAAAAAACACAAATATTAGCCAAAAAGTGAAAAATTGCCCGACCACCTAATACTGCATTTCTTCAAAATCCACCTAAGCCCTGACAACGCTCCATACATTTGATAAAAACTGAAAAATTTTTATTGACATACAGTCGCGTGCGACCTATCAAATTAAGCGTCTCGGTGTCCGTTTAGCGATCGTATTCTGTTACGACCCATCGTTTATACATAAATTTTGACTTTTCAACGTTTTTAGCATTTTTTGTTTAAAAACTTATAAAATTTTCATTAATTTTCGGCTTTATAAATTCTGTATTCCAAATTCTTAGCTTCTGTTTATTTCTAAAATTGTAGTCTATCGCATCGGTTGTTTTCCCAGTTGCAGAGTGTCGTTTCGATAGTAAAAAGTCAAATTATTGACCGTTTTGCACTCGAAAACGACATTTTGTGTAAGGAAAAAACGATAAAATATTTTTCTTGACTCCAACTTAAAGTGAATATAGCCGTGTAGTACATCATAAAAAGCGGCTCGCCGCGCTCTAGTTACTGAGCGAGTGCACGTATTCACTTGTCATAGAAGAATTTTCGAGAAACTGCAATTTTCCGGTATTTTTTGTAATTTTAGTGTGTTTTGGGTGGTTTTTTAAACTTTTGTCCAACACCTGGCTTGAATCTGCACTTCTCGTGGCTGGATCACCTTTGCCCGACGTCACTGCACGTACCTGCAACAGAAAAAACACAAATATTAGCCAAAAAGTGAAAAATTGCCCGACCACCTAATACTGCATTTCTTCAAAATCCACCTAAGCCCTGACAACGCTCCATACATTTGATAAAAACTGAAAAATTTATATTGACATACAGTCGCGTGCGACCTATCAAATTAAGCGTCTCGGTGTCCGTTTAGCGATCGTATTCTGTTACGACCCATCGTTTATACATAAATTTTGACTTTTCAACGTTTTTAGCATTTTTTGTTTAAAAACTTATAAAATTTTCATTAATTTTCGGCTTTATAAATTCTGTATTCCAAATTCTTAGCTTCTGTTTATTTCTAAAATTGTAGTCTATCGCATCGGTTGTTTTCCCAGTTGCAGAGTGTCGTTTCGATAGTAAAAAGTCAAATTATTGACCGTTTTGCACTCGAAAACGACATTTTGTGTAAGGAAAAAACGATAAAATATTTTTCTTGACTCCAACTTAAAGTGAATATAGCCGTGTAGTACATCATAAAAAGCGGCTCGCCGCGCTCTAGTTACTGAGCGAGTGCACGTATTCACTTGTCATAGAAGAATTTTCGAGAAACTGCAATTTTCCGGTATTTTTTGTAATTTTAGTGTGTTTTGGGTGGTTTTTTAAACTTTTGTCCAACACCTGGCTTGAATCTGCACTTCTCGTGGCTGGATCACCTTTGCCCGACGTCACTGCACGTACCTGCAACAGAAAAAACACAAATATTAGCCAAAAAGTGAAAAATTGCCCGACCACCTAATACTGCATTTCTTCAAAATCCACCTAAGCCCTGACAACGCTCCATACATTTGATAAAAACTGAAAAATTTTTATTGACATACAGTCGCGTGCGACCTATCAAATTAAGCGTCTCGGTGTCCGTTTAGCGATCGTATTCTGTTACGACCCATCGTTTATACATAAATTTTGACTTTTCAACGTTTTTAGCATTTTTTGTTTAAAAACTTATAAAATTTTCATTAATTTTCGGCTTTATAAATTCTGTATTCCAAATTCTTAGCTTCTGTTTATTTCTAAAATTGTAGTCTATCGCATCGGTTGTTTTCCCAGTTGCAGAGTGTCGTTTCGATAGTAAAAAGTCAAATTATTGACCGTTTTGCACTCGAAAACGACATTTTGTGTAAGGAAAAAACGATAAAATATTTTTCTTGACTCCAACTTAAAGTGAATATAGCCGTGTAGTACATCATAAAAAGCGGCTCGCCGCGCTCTAGTTACTGAGCGAGTGCACGTATTCACTTGTCATAGAAGAATTTTCGAGAAACTGCAATTTTCCGGTATTTTTTGTAATTTTAGTGTGTTTTGGGTGGTTTTTTAAACTTTTGTCCAACACCTGGCTTGAATCTGCACTTCTCGTGGCTGGATCACCTTTGCCCGACGTCACTGCACGTACCTGCAACAGAAAAAACACAAATATTAGCCAAAAAGTGAAAAATTGCCCGACCACCTAATACTGCATTTCTTCAAAATCCACCTAAGCCCTGACAACGCTCCATACATTTGATAAAAACTGAAAAATTTATATTGACATACAGTCGCGTGCGACCTATCAAATTAAGCGTCTCGGTGTCCGTTTAGCGATCGTATTCTGTTACGACCCATCGTTTATACATAAATTTTGACTTTTCAACGTTTTTAGCATTTTTTGTTTAAAAACTTATAAAATTTTCATTAATTTTCGGCTTTATAAATTCTGTATTCCAAATTCTTAGCTTCTGTTTATTTCTAAAATTGTAGTCTATCGCATCGGTTGTTTTCCCAGTTGCAGAGTGTCGTTTCGATAGTAAAAAGTCAAATTATTGACCGTTTTGCACTCGAAAACGACATTTTGTGTAAGGAAAAAACGATAAAATATTTTTCTTGACTCCAACTTAAAGTGAATATAGCCGTGTAGTACATCATAAAAAGCGGCTCGCCGCGCTCTAGTTACTGAGCGAGTGCACGTATTCACTTGTCATAGAAGAATTTTCGAGAAACTGCAATTTTCCGGTATTTTTTGTAATTTTAGTGTGTTTTGGGTGGTTTTTTAAACTTTTGTCCAACACCTGGCTTGAATCTGCACTTCTCGTGGCTGGATCACCTTTGCCCGACGTCACTGCACGTACCTGCAACAGAAAAAACACAAATATTAGCCAAAAAGTGAAAAATTGCCCGACCACCTAATACTGCATTTCTTCAAAATCCACCTAAGCCCTGACAACGCTCCATACATTTGATAAAAACTGAAAAATTTTTATTGACATACAGTCGCGTGCGACCTATCAAATTAAGCGTCTCGGTGTCCGTTTAGCGATCGTATTCTGTTACGACCCATCGTTTATACATAAATTTTGACTTTTCAACGTTTTTAGCATTTTTTGTTTAAAAACTTATAAAATTTTCATTAATTTTCGGCTTTATAAATTCTGTATTCCAAATTCTTAGCTTCTGTTTATTTCTAAAATTGTAGTCTATCGCATCGGTTGTTTTCCCAGTTGCAGAGTGTCGTTTCGATAGTAAAAAGTCAAATTATTGACCGTTTTGCACTCGAAAACGACATTTTGTGTAAGGAAAAAACGATAAAATATTTTTCTTGACTCCAACTTAAAGTGAATATAGCCGTGTAGTACATCATAAAAAGCGGCTCGCCGCGCTCTAGTTACTGAGCGAGTGCACGTATTCACTTGTCATAGAAGAATTTTCGAGAAACTGCAATTTTCCGGTATTTTTTGTAATTTTAGTGTGTTTTGGGTGGTTTTTTAAACTTTTGTCCAACACCTGGCTTGAATCTGCACTTCTCGTGGCTGGATCACCTTTGCCCGACGTCACTGCACGTACCTGCAACAGAAAAAACACAAATATTAGCCAAAAAGTGAAAAATTGCCCGACCACCTAATACTGCATTTCTTCAAAATCCACCTAAGCCCTGACAACGCTCCATACATTTGATAAAAACTGAAAAATTTTTATTGACATACAGTCGCGTGCGACCTATCAAATTAAGCGTCTCGGTGTCCGTTTAGCGATCGTATTCTGTTACGACCCATCGTTTATACATAAATTTTGACTTTTCAACGTTTTTAGCATTTTTTGTTTAAAAACTTATAAAATTTTCATTAATTTTCGGCTTTATAAATTCTGTATTCCAAATTCTTAGCTTCTGTTTATTTCTAAAATTGTAGTCTATCGCATCGGTTGTTTTCCCAGTTGCAGAGTGTCGTTTCGATAGTAAAAAGTCAAATTATTGACCGTTTTGCACTCGAAAACGACATTTTGTGTAAGGAAAAAACGATAAAATATTTTTCTTGACTCCAACTTAAAGTGAATATAGCCGTGTAGTACATCATAAAAAGCGGCTCGCCGCGCTCTAGTTACTGAGCGAGTGCACGTATTCACTTGTCATAGAAGAATTTTCGAGAAACTGCAATTTTCCGGTATTTTTTGTAATTTTAGTGTGTTTTGGGTGGTTTTTTAAACTTTTGTCCAACACCTGGCTTGAATCTGCACTTCTCGTGGCTGGATCACCTTTGCCCGACGTCACTGCACGTACCTGCAACAGAAAAAACACAAATATTAGCCAAAAAGTGAAAAATTGCCCGACCACCTAATACTGCATTTCTTCAAAATCCACCTAAGCCCTGACAACGCTCCATACATTTGATAAAAACTGAAAAATTTTTATTGACATACAGTCGCGTGCGACCTATCAAATTAAGCGTCTCGGTGTCCGTTTAGCGATCGTATTCTGTTACGACCCATCGTTTATACATAAATTTTGACTTTTCAACGTTTTTAGCATTTTTTGTTTAAAAACTTATAAAATTTTCATTAATTTTCGGCTTTATAAATTCTGTATTCCAAATTCTTAGCTTCTGTTTATTTCTAAAATTGTAGTCTATCGCATCGGTTGTTTTCCCAGTTGCAGAGTGTCGTTTCGATAGTAAAAAGTCAAATTATTGACCGTTTTGCACTCGAAAACGACATTTTGTGTAAGGAAAAAACGATAAAATATTTTTCTTGACTCCAACTTAAAGTGAATATAGCCGTGTA
>CAMUPP010000004.1:0-7500 GCA_947095575.1 Electrophaes corylata
AGGTTAGGTTAGGTTAGGTTAGGTTAGGTTAGGTTAGGTTAGGTTAGGTTAGGTTAGGTTAGGTTAGGTTAGGTTAGGTTAGGTTAGGTTAGGTTAGGTTAGGTTAGGTTAGGTTAGGTTAGGTTAGGTTAGGTTAGGTTAGGTTAGGTTAGGTTAGGTTAGGTTAGGTTAGGTTAGGTTAGGTTAGGTTAGGTTAGGTTAGGTTAGGTTAGGTTAGGTTAGGTTAGGTTAGGTTAGGTTAGGTTAGGTTAGGTTAGGTTAGGTTAGGTTAGGTTAGGTTAGGTTAGGTTAGGTTAGGTTAGGTTAGGTTAGGTTAGGTTAGGTTAGGTTAGGTTAGGTTAGGTTAGGTTAGGTTAGGTTAGGTTAGGTTAGGTTAGGTTAGGTTAGGTTAGGTTAGGTTAGGTTAGGTTAGGTTAGGTTAGGTTAGGTTAGGTTAGGTTAGGTTAGGTTAGGTTAGGTTAGGTTAGGTTAGGTTAGGTTAGGTTAGGTTAGGTTAGGTTAGGTTAGGTTAGGTTAGGTTAGGTTAGGTTAGGTTAGGTTAGGTTAGGTTAGGTTAGGTTAGGTTAGGTTAGGTTAGGTTAGGTTAGGTTAGGTTAGGTTAGGTTAGGTTAGGTTAGGTTAGGTTAGGTTAGGTTAGGTTAGGTTAGGTTAGGTTAGGTTAGGTTAGGTTAGGTTAGGTTAGGTTAGGTTAGGTTAGGTTAGGTTAGGTTAGGTTAGGTTAGGTTAGGTTAGGTTAGGTTAGGTTAGGTTAGGTTAGGTTAGGTTAGGTTAGGTTAGGTTAGGTTAGGTTAGGTTAGGTTAGGTTAGGTTAGGTTAGGTTAGGTTAGGTTAGGTTAGGTTAGGTTAGGTTAGGTTAGGTTAGGTTAGGTTAGGTTAGGTTAGGTTAGGTTAGGTTAGGTTAGGTTAGGTTAGGTTAGGTTAGGTTAGGTTAGGTTAGGTTAGGTTAGGTTAGGTTAGGTTAGGTTAGGTTAGGTTAGGTTAGGTTAGGTTAGGTTAGGTTAGGTTAGGTTAGGTTAGGTTAGGTTAGGTTAGGTTAGGTTAGGTTAGGTTAGGTTAGGTTAGGTTAGGTTAGGTTAGGTTAGGTTAGGTTAGGTTAGGTTAGGTTAGGTTAGGTTAGGTTAGGTTAGGTTAGGTTAGGTTAGGTTAGGTTAGGTTAGGTTAGGTTAGGTTAGGTTAGGTTAGGTTAGGTTAGGTTAGGTTAGGTTAGGTTAGGTTAGGTTAGGTTAGGTTAGGTTAGGTTAGGTTAGGTTAGGTTAGGTTAGGTTAGGTTAGGTTAGGTTAGGTTAGGTTAGGTTAGGTTAGGTTAGGTTAGGTTAGGTTAGGTTAGGTTAGGTTAGGTTAGGTTAGGTTAGGTTAGGTTAGGTTAGGTTAGGTTAGGTTAGGTTAGGTTAGGTTAGGTTAGGTTAGGTTAGGTTAGGTTAGGTTAGGTTAGGTTAGGTTAGGTTAGGTTAGGTTAGGTTAGGTTAGGTTAGGTTAGGTTAGGTTAGGTTAGGTTAGGTTAGGTTAGGTTAGGTTAGGTTAGGTTAGGTTAGGTTAGGTTAGGTTAGGTTAGGTTAGGTTAGGTTAGGTTAGGTTAGGTTAGGTTAGGTTAGGTTAGGTTAGGTTAGGTTAGGTTAGGTTAGGTTAGGTTAGGTTAGGTTAGGTTAGGTTAGGTTAGGTTAGGTTAGGTTAGGTTAGGTTAGGTTAGGTTAGGTTAGGTTAGGTTAGGTTAGGTTAGGTTAGGTTAGGTTAGGTTAGGTTAGGTTAGGTTAGGTTAGGTTAGGTTAGGTTAGGTTAGGTTAGGTTAGGTTAGGTTAGGTTAGGTTAGGTTAGGTTAGGTTAGGTTAGGTTAGGTTAGGTTAGGTTAGGTTAGGTTAGGTTAGGTTAGGTTACACATTTACTACTACGTATATACACATACACTAAAAAAAAAATAACATGAAATGACCTTTTACACCACCACACAAACACCACACCCTAACCCACCAGGACCCACCCTACGACCCAATTAGTGGTGGAGACCCTGAACGGATGACGTCATCGGTAGAGAAGGTCGAATGATGCAATAAAAACAAGATATGACGCAATTTGAATGATATAAATAGCGCATGCGACAGAGAACGATCAATGGCATCCCAACCGCCAAGTGAACAAGCCGGATTGACTCTACCTGGTTATAAATATTTGGGACCGGGAAATTCTCTGAATCGAGGAGTGCCAGTGAACGCATTAGACTCTGCCGCAAAAAAACACGACGAAAAATATCATAAAATCACAGAATACTTTAAAAAGACGAAAAATCGCAAAAATTTTGAAAAGGAAATTAGAGAGGCAGACGAAGAATTCTTACACGAAGTGTCATTGATAGCACCGGACACGACGTACGACAATTTCGCAAAGTTTCTAGCGCGGGGAGGAATCGGTACAAAATACCTAGTGGAACAATTAACGGGAGTGATATATCCGAATCCAGACACTAGCGGAATCGAAATCATGGACGCAGGACCTCAAGGTAATTTAGAATCGATAATAGGAGGGGGAGTAAAAAATTTACGTAACGTGAATACATTTGAATTTAAAAAAAAATTTACATTTGCTATAAAATCTACAAAAGCGGTGTACACTAAAAAGGATAATGAGGTGAAATATGATACTTATATTCACAGTCTACCGTGGCAGTTTCTTTTTTTTTACATGACAGAAAAAGAGTATTACGACATGACAAAAGTATTTCACACATCAAGAGTTACGGGAGTAAGCATAAAAATTACAAATTTGGGTAACAGAACGACATTCGTGACGGCTACGAACGCGGTAAATTTTGCAAATGCAAATTCACAAACAACAATCGGAATATGGGAAAACTTGGAATTGTTAGCACCGATAACGATGGGAAACAAAGTTACACCGACATTATTGTATGGTAAAAACTTGGAAACGTACGCAGACGGAGAATCGAAAGATCCAGAACATTCGACAGCGCAAGCAAACATAATAGAAAATCCAGTAACGTACTTGTTCAAATTAAACAATACAAATAAAAAATTTTTCTTACCACCTCTGATAATGGAATCGACGATACTATACAACGCGACAAACTCGATCGGACCAATATTCGAAAAAAGTTATTCACCTCAAGATGGACTATTCCATTCAAACAATGTAGGATTTGAAAATTCTGATAAAATATTTAGAAACACATCGATGAAAAAATTATTAGACACTGGAAACGGACGAATAGGAGACCTCGGGTACAGTAAATATGTAGCGAAAGCGTACGGCGAAGCGACGGTAGATAACAATACGATCGGAGGACTAATGACTAACGTGGGAACAAATTTCATGGGAAGCATAGGAATAGGAATACTTCCATTGTTAAATGCAGACGGATCACTAGAGGATTCGGTGTTAAATATACTAGTAGAAACGTCGATAAACATTGAATGCGCATCACACGGTACAAATCTTTTAATGAGCAATTATGACAAACCGCAACCGAATACAAACTATGCAGGTCTATCTATAGATAAATTCAAATGGGCGAATAAATATACGATCGGAGGACATCCGTCGATGGAACAGTAGGTATGAAAATTATATAAAAATGTAATAGTATAAAATGAGAACAAACTAACATAATCTCGTTTCAGACGTGCCGCTAAAGAAGTACCGAAGCCTCAACGAGCTCCACGACCAGAACCAAGACCTCCAAGTCCACCACAGCCAGAACCAAGACCTCCTAGTCCCGAGCCAGAACCAGGACCGAGCAGACCTAGTCCGCAACCAGGACCATCGGCAGTTGACGGAGGACCAATCAGACCGGGCATCGGTGAGCCATCAAGAACTGGAAAAAGAAAAAACACTGAAACTGCCGAAAACGCTGCAAAGAGAACAAGACAATGGTACGAAGTCGGAGAAGAAACAATTTTTATCGATGGACGTAGCGGACGGTTTGTAAAGGCGGACACGGTACCAGGACAAAGAAGAATAAATGGAAAAATGACATATGAAGAAAAACTACACATAGCATTATCGAATAGAGAAAGAAGACTATACGAACAACAGAGATTGGCACAACAAGGAATATATATTGAATATGTAGGTAAAAACACTCCAATGGGAATACCTGGCAATGGACAATACGACGACACGGAAGAACACAGGGCAGCGATAATGGCAGTAGGACAAACAGTGAAGGAAACGGTAACAAAAATACAAGAAGAATCGGAACAAGTCAAAAAAACGGTAGAAACCGTGATAGACGTACAACAAAAAATTGCAGAAGTAACAAAAGAATTGGAAGAAGCGATCGAACCAGCATCGAGTAAACCGGCAACCGTGGAACCCGTACCGGTAGAACAACCAGTACCGGTAGAAAAACCAGCACCAGAACCAGTACAAGGAGAATCGGCTATCATAGAATATACATATAACTATAAAGGATATCACGATAAAATAGTATTTTATCACGATGATAAATATAGAAACTTGAATAACGCAATGAAAATTAATTACGATATACGACAATATACACAAATAAACGAAGAAGCAACACTGAGAACACCAAGAGAATTATGGACCGTATTACTAAACTTGAGATTTTTATCACAAAGAGAAGTAAGGGGATTACATGGATATATAATAAATAATTATACGGTAAACAGGCATGATGATGGATTTTAATAAAAGAGTTAATCACAAAACTTGGTATAATTTCGCATCACACATGTAACAAAAATAACAATCGCGCAGTTTCACAGCATCACTCATTATATAATCATGAAACATTACCGAAATAGCATAGTTCAAATATAGTTCAGCACAGGATTCACAAAAACAATAATTGCCAGACACGGGTCTCCAGAACCGGACTGAGATGGGTACCGAAGTGATGAAAGAATCTCCAGTCAACATGTTGAAATCCCGTAAGAATAACTCGAACCGTCTGGGAACTGTGCGTTCGTCGTGCGGATCCAAGACCGAGAACCGGCTAGGAACTGTGCGTTCGCCGTGTGACTCCATAACTGATAAAGTGAATAAGCGTACCGTACCTTTTATAAGTCTAGTCTAGAATGTAGGGAAGGGCTAAGGTAGGAAACCTAACCTAGATTACGAAATAACATAATCATTGCAAAAATATTACAAGAAACTACAAAGTTGCAAATGCCAACAAGTTAACAGAATAAATTAGAAGGGAACGGCCGACCCAGTTTACGGAATGTAGCCTTTGAATAACATTACAATCTCTTTTGAACCGTGGGATATATAAGGCGAACGCGCCGCCGAACGAATCATAACATGGAAACCCAGAAGCGAGTATACATCTACCACATCATCACTAGCAGCGATATAAGTGAGTTAATTAAACCGTACCATACTTTTCCCGTTGTTCACTTTGAAAATGAAACGTGTAAAAGCCAGTGTGCCAAGGAAGGAGGTTCTAATGACGCCGCCATCATCACCACCACCAAGCCGGTCACCATCACCACCACCACCACCAACGAAGAAGCAACGAGAGGAGACATCCCCGCCGAGAGTGAGGAACTGGGAAAACTTCAGGAGAGAAGTAATGCAAAATTATGTCCTGGGCCAGATGGGATTATCGAACTTGAAGATGCAAGCGGATGCAGAATTAGATGGGGAAACGACAGAAGACGAAGATATTCAATCGGAGGAGGAAGCAAAGAAAGAATTGGAGATGACAATGGACAAATGGGAGAAGGAGTATGCCCAGTCGGTACGTATACAACAAGCACAGAGGGTGTTATTACGAAACTTTATGACGGACCTTATAAACTCATCGCTCTCCATTACGGAACAAGACGATTACACTGGCATCTCGTGTACTACAGTTACAATAAACAGTGGGGAATTAACTCTAGATTGGGGAGAACTATTCGAAGAGGAACCTACAAAAATAAATCAATTGACTGCCTGTCTTGCATACGCGAGTATCTTTATTGTGGCAATGGTCGTCAAGTCTTACAGGATGTTCTCACCAGGGAACATATTAAAACTTGTGAGTGCGCCGAACATAAATGTGGAATGGACGGCCAAAATACATGGAAAAAACAGATGTACGAAGCTGATTGTACCGAGGGGGGAAATTCAATATTTGAATATGAAGGCCCAACATCTGAAAAAAGGAAGCACGGAATGGTGGATGCAACTGATGAAACCAATGGTGATCAGAACGGAGAATCCGGAGATCAAGTACAATGCAAAAAATGGAAAGTTTTGGATGGATGGAAAAACTGTCCAAACGACAACAACACAGGAGAAATTAACGTTGCTGACGGTGGAAACGCAAATATTATTGTCCTTTTATGCAAAAGAGGTGCTTTCACAGAAAGCGAAGCTATGGGAGTGTTTGCAACGTCAACTGAAGGGATTAACCTTATGTGCACAAAACAATATAACGAAAAAATCAGGAACTGGGTCCACATCGCAAGAGTTTTGGTATTTCAAGAATCGCTAAAACAAAGATTCGAACGAGCAAAGAGTAAGTTTGAAAAAGAGAATGAAAGTTTGATGAAGCCGGAAACGATGGACGAGACCAGAATGATGTTTAAAGAAATTTTAAATTTGAATAAGATTAATCTGCAAGATTTTTTCGTACAAACATACAAACACTTTACGAAAGGAAGCGAAAAGAAGAATAATTTATTTTTTTTTGGACCACCATCGACGGGCAAGACGATGATCATGAATAGTTTGGTGGAATGCCATTTTAACTTTTGTAGATTAACTGGATTAATTTCAAATTCCAGTTTCAACTTTAGCGGATTGCTGCATACGAACGCTTGTTTAATGGATGAATGTAAACTGACAGATAATCAGTTTGAGCAATGGAAATTGTTGGCGTCGGGATTACCGATGTCGACGGATGTCAAATACAAGGACAGGTGTGACGTGAAGGATACCGTGTTGTACACGTGCAGCAATTATCCGATTGAAATGTACTGTAATGTACCGATGGCGAACGAAGCGGTGCGGACGAGAACGATTAAATACGAGTTGAAGGTCAAATCGCCGTGGTATTTAAAGATTAGTCCGCACATATGGGAGAAGTGTTGGGGTGAATACAACTTGGATATTTAATGTAATCGTGGTGTAGGGTAGAATAAGGTTGTATTGGAAAATAAACAAGATTATAAATACTTTAATATTTTATTTGTCGTGTTAAATTTTTTATACGTTAATGTTAGGTTTAATTTTGTTAGGTTGAGTTAGAAAAAAGTTAGGTTGAGTTAGAAAAAAGTTAGGTTGAGTTAGAAAAAAGTTGAAAAACCTTTATTTTTTTTTTTTTTTTTATTAAGTTAGGTTAGGTTTCAAAAAAATAAAAAAAACAAAGGTTAGGTTAGGTTAGGTTAGGTTAGGTTAGGTTAGGTTAGGTTAGGTTAGGTTAGGTTAGGTTAGGTTAGGTTAGGTTAGGTTAGGTTAGGTTAGGTTAGGTTAGGTTAGGTTAGGTTAGGTTAGGTTAGGTTAGGTTAGGTTAGGTTAGGTTAGGTTAGGTTAGGT
>OX352728.1:0-16365 GCA_947095575.1 Electrophaes corylata
ATTTAAATAGCTTATATTAAGAGCATAATATTGAAGATATTAAGGAGATAATTTTATCTTTAAATAATTTATAAAAATTTATTTATTTATTTTTACAGTGAAAATGTAATGTTTTATTTAAACTATATAAATTAAATTTTAAATTATAGAAATATTAATGGAATTTAACCACTAAAAATTAAGTTAGCAGCTTAATTTTAAATATTATATTTCTTTAATCGGAATAATTTATTCAATTTTATCATTAACAGTGATATACCTCTATTTGGTTTCGATTAATAAATAAGGAGTAATAAACTCTATCTTTTAAGTCGAAATTAAATGCATAATATTGCTTCTTATTTATAAGATAAATTAATTATAATAATATTTTTTGAATGCAAATCAAATGTTTTTGTTAAACTATAATCCTATCATTAATTAGTTCAATTTAGTATGTTTTGGTTTCATTCATGATAAAGTCCTAAAAGTAAAATAAAAATAAAAAAAAATCTAATTTTTATTCATAAAAAAAAATTTACTAAATTAAACAATTTAATAATTGGGAAGATTAGTGCAATTTCGACATCAAAAATTAAAAAAATTATAGTAATTAAGAAAAAGTGTAAAGAAAAAGGAATTCGTGCTTTAGATTTAGGGTCAAATCCACATTCAAATGGGGAACATTTTTCTCGATCTAAAAATGATTTTTTTGAAAGAATGATTGATAAAAATATTATAATATTAGAAATAATAAAAATAATAATTGATAAATTTATTATTAAGTTAATTATTTATATTAAAAAGATTAAACTTTTTGATTGGAAGTCAAATATACTAAATATATTATATAAATAACTAATTACCTCATCAGTAAATTGAAATGTAAAGAAAAAGTCATACAACGTCAACAAAGTGTCAATATCATGCTGCAGCTTCGAATCCAAAATGATGATTAGTAGAAAAATGATTTTTTAAATGTCGAATAAAACATACGATTAAAAATATTGTTCCAATTATCACATGTAACCCATGGAATCCTGTTGCTATAAAAAATGTTGACCCATAAACTCTATCTGCAATTGTGAATGGGGCTTCAATATATTCATAAGCTTGAAGAATTGTAAAATAAATTCCTAATAAAATTGTAATAAATAATCTTTGTTTACATTGTGTGAAATTATTTTCTATTAAGGCATGATGTGCTCAAGTAACAGTAACTCCTGATCTAATTAAAATAATAGTATTTAAAAGGGGAATTTGAAATGGGTTAAAAGGTATGATTCCCTTGGGGGGTCATATAGCTCCAATTTCAATATTAGGGGATAAACTTCTATGAAAAAAAGCTCAAAAAAAAGATAAAAAAAAAAAAATTTCTGAAACAATAAATAAAATTATTCCTCATCGAAGACCTTTAATTACCATAATAGTATGTTTACCTTGAAGGGTTCCTTCTCGACAAATATCTCGTCATCATTGGAATATAGTTAAAATTACAATAATATAGCCAATAATTAATAAATTTATATTTAAATCATGAAATCATTTTACTATACCAGCGACTAAAGTAAAAGTTCCAATTGCCCCTGTTAAAGGTCATGGGCTATAATCTACTAGGTGAAATGGGTGGTTGAAATTTGTTTTCATTTGTTAATTTACTTCTCTAGAATATAAGGTTCTTAAAATAGCAATTACATAAGATTGGATGATAGCTACAGCTGATTCTAAAATTAATAATAAAATTTGGATAATAATTAAAAAAATAAGAAAGTAAGAAGGCAATCTATTGCCAGTTCCTCTTAATAATGTCATTAATAAATGACCCGCAATTATATTAGCTGTTAATCGCACTGCCAAAGTTCCAGGTCGAATGATATTTCTAATAGTTTCAATTAATACTATAAAAGGTATTAAGATAGAAGGAGTTCCTTGAGGGATTATGTGGATAAACATATGTTGATAGTTGTTAATTCATCCATATAATATAAAACTTAATCATAAAGGTAAAGAAATAGAAAGAGAAAGAGTTAAGTGGCTAGTTCTTGTAAAAATATAAGGAAAAAGTCCTAAGAAATTATTAAATAAAATAAATGTAAAAAGTGAAATAAAAATGAATGTTGATCCATTAAAATAATTATTTTTTAATAAGGTTTTAAATTCGTTATGGAGTTTAATTAAAACAAAATTTCAGATTATAAAATGACGATTAGGAATTAATCAAAAAGTGTAAGGTAAAAATAATAATCCTAATATTGTTCTTAATCAGTTAAGAGGTATATTAAATAAATTAGTTGAGGGGTCAAAAATTGAAAATAAATTACTTATCATTTTCAATTTAAATTTTTTTTAGCGGTTTGGTAATTAATATTTTTAGTGTTAAAATTTGTAAATATAATATAATAATTTATAATATTAAAAATTAAAAAAATACAAATAAATAAAATAAAAAAAATTAATCAGTTAATAGGTATTATTTGAGGAATAAAAGAATATTACTAAAGTAATAATTTAAATTTGACATATTTATGTTATAAAATTAACTAATTCTTTCATTAAGAGTAATTGTTAATTTACTATAAAATGGTTTAAGAGACCAGTACTTACTTTCAGTCACTTAATGATGAATAATTATTAATTCAATTAATGAAGTTTTTTATAGAAATACTTTCAATTACAATAGGTATAAATCTGTGATTTGCTCCACAAATTTCAGAACATTGGCCAAAATAAATACCTGGCCGATTAATATAAAAATTTGTTTGGTTTAATCGGCCAGGGTTAGCATCAATTTTAACTCCTAAAGATGGAATAGTTCATGAATGAATAACATCAGTTGCTGTAACTATAATTCGAATTTGGTTATTTATAGGAATAATAATACGGTTATCAACATCTAATAAGCGAAAATTGTTTTTATTTAGTTCATTAGAGGGGATTATGTAAGAATCAAATTCAATATTATGGAAATCAGAATATTCATAACTTCAATATCATTGATGACCAATAGATTTTAGAGTAATCAAAGGATTATTTAATTCATCTAATAAATATAATAAGCGTAAAGAAGGTAAAGCGATAAAAATTAAAGTAATTGCTGGTAAAATAGTTCAAATTAATTCAATTATTTGCCCCTCTAATAAAAATCGATTAACATATTTATTGAACAATAAATTGATTATTAAATATCCAACTAAAATAGTAATTATTACTAAAATAATTAAGGTGTGATCATGAAAAAAAATGATTTGTTCTATTAATGGGGAGGCTCCATTTTGGAGATTAAAATTAGATCATGTTGCCATTTCTAAAAAAAGGATAGTCCTTTATAAATGGGGTTTAAATCCATTACATATAATCTGCCATATTAGAATCTTCTTAAAATAGGTAATTCATTATAAGAATGTTCAGCAGGGGGCAGATTTTGGAATCATTCAATTGAAGATGATATATTTAAAGTGAATAAAATTATTCGATGATTAATTATCGATTCTCAAATAATAATTAAAATTAATATAACAGCTAATAAAGAAATATAAGAACCTAAAGAAGAAATTATATTTCAAGAGACATAAGAATCAGGATAGTCAGAATATCGACGAGGTATTCCTGCCAATCCTAAGAAATGTTGGGGGAAGAAAGTTAAATTAACTCCAATAAATATAACAAAAAATTGAATTTTTAATAGATAAGGGTTTAGGAATAGTCCTGTAAATAAAGGGTATCAATGAATAAATCTTCCTAAAATAGCGAATACAGCTCCTATAGATAAAACATAATGAAAATGAGCAACAACATAATAAGTATCATGGAGAGTAATGTCAATAGAAGAGTTAGCTAAAATTACTCCAGTTAATCCCCCAACAGTAAATAAAAATACAAATCCTAATCTTCATAAAATTGAAGGAGTATAAAGAATTTGAGTTCCATGTAATGTAGCTAGTCAACTAAAAATTTTAATTCCAGTTGGTACTGCAATAATTATAGTTGCTGAAGTAAAATAAGCTCGGGTATCAATATCTATACCTACTGTAAATATGTGATGAGCTCAGACAATAAATCCTAAAATTCCAATTGCTATTATAGCATAGATTATTCCTAAACAGCCAAAAGTTTCTTTTTTTCCTCTTTCTTGTGAAATAATATGAGAAATTATACCAAATCCAGGTAAAATTAAAATATAAACTTCTGGATGCCCAAAAAATCAAAATAAATGTTGATAGAGAATAGGATCTCCTCCTCCTGCAGGATCAAAAAATGATGTATTTAAATTTCGATCTGTTAGTAATATTGTAATTGCTCCTGCTAAAACTGGTAGTGACAATAATAGTAAAAATGCTGTAATACCTACTGCTCAAACAAATAAGGGTAATTGATCAAAAAATATATTATTTAATCGTATATTGATAATAGTAGTAATAAAATTAATTGCTCCTAAAATAGAAGAAATACCCGCTAAGTGTAGGGAAAAAATAGCTAAATCTACAGATCTTCCTCCATGGGCAATATTAGAGGAAAGAGGAGGGTAAACAGTTCAACCAGTCCCAGCTCCGTTTTCTACAATTCTTCTTGAAATTAAAAGAGTAATTGAGGGAGGTAATAACCAAAATCTTATATTATTTATCCGTGGGAAAGCTATATCTGGTGCCCCAAGTATTAAAGGGACTAGTCAGTTTCCAAATCCTCCAATTATAATAGGCATTACTATAAAAAAAATTATAATAAAAGCATGTGCTGTTACAATAGTATTATAAATTTGGTCATCTCCAATTAAAGACCCTGGGTTTCCTAATTCTGCTCGAATTAATAATCTTAAAGAAGTTCCAATTATACCTGCTCAAATACCAAAAATAAAATATAAAGTTCCAATATCTTTATGATTTGTGGAATAAAGTCATTTTCGCTAAATAAAATGGCTGAGGTTAAGCGATAAATTGTAAATTTATTTACGAGATTTATTTCTCTTTTATTAGAAAAAGATATAGTTTATTTATCTAGCTTTATAGTCAAAAAATGATATAAAATTGCAAATTTTAAGTTATAAATAATTAATTATTAAGGCTTAAAGATACAATAATTCTTTATAGATAATTTTGAAGATTACTAGTTTAATTTAACTTAAAACCTTCCTATATTAAATAAAAAAAATTGTTCTAAAAATGATTCCTATAATAGAAATAATTGAAAAAAAATTCATTAAAATAAAAAAGTTATTTTTAAAATTAATTTTGTATCATTTTATTTTAAAATAATTTATTATAAAAGATGAATAAATAATACGAATATAAAAAAATAATAAAATTAATCTTCTTATAATAAAAATAAATGTTAAAATAAAAAATTTATTTATTATTAAAAAATTAATTACAATTCATTTTGGGAAAAATCCAATAAATGGGGGTAACCCCCCTAAGGATAAAAAATTAATTAGTAAATTTATTTTAATAATAGGTTTTATATTTATAATGAATAATTGAGGTAAAAAAAATGTATTTATTAAATAAAATAAGAAACACAAAATGAAAATTAGAAACGAATATATTATAATATAAAAAATTCATAAGTTTTCTCTAATTATGATAGACGAAATTATCCATCCTAAATTATTAATGGAAGAAAAAGCTATTATTTTTCGGAGTGAAGTTTGATTTAATCCTCCAATAGCTCCGATAATCATATTTAAAATGATAGAAAAAATTAACAAATTTATATTAAAATAGTATGATAATAAAATTATGGGGGTAATTTTTTGTCAAGTCATTAAAATAAAATTATTAAATCAAGATAATCCTTCAACAATATTGGGGAATCAAAAATGGAATGGGGCAGATCCTATTTTTATTAATATTGATGAGTTGATTATAATTGAAATAAAATTATTAATTTCGAAATTATTGAATATAATTATTTTTATAATGATATAAAATAAAAAGTTAATTGAAGCAATTGATTGAGTCAAAAAATATTTCAATGAAGCTTCTGAAGCTAATAAATTATTAGAACTTGAAATTAAAGGAATAAATCTTATTAGGTTAATTTCTAACCCGATTCAAGCACCAAATCAAGAATTAGAAGAAATAGAAATTAATGTTCTAAATATAATAATGAATATAAAAAATATTTTATTAGAATTTAAAAAATAAAAAATAAAAAATAAAACAAAAGAAAGTTTGTTTATAAGTTTATAACTTATTAATTTAAATTTATATTTTGGTGTAAGATGCACTTTAATTTTTGATATTAAAAGATATAGTTTAATTCTATAAAATATATAATAAGAAATAAGGGGGAGAAAGGGGAAAGGAAAAAAAACAATAAAGGTAATATTAAATTACATAATTTATCCTATCAGAATAATCCTTTAATCAGGCACTTTATTCAATTTTTTTAAAAAAAAGGAATTTCCTTTATATTTGGGGTATGAACCCAAAAGCTTCGTTAGCTTATTTTTAATTTTTTTTATATTTTATAGTAAAATTATTAAAAACGGTTTAGGTTATAATAATTTATTAATAATTATTTTAATATTTAGTTATTTGAATTAATAATGATTGTTTATTCACGAATTTGTATTTATAAACATATTATGAAGAAAAAAAGAAAGAAAATATTAAAAATTTAATAATTTATATTAATTTATATATAAATATTTATATATAATTAATTATATTAAATATTTATATATATATGAATATTTTATAATTCATTAATTTAATAGAAAAATAATTTATTAATAATTATTTTAATATTTAGTTATTTGAATTAATAATGATTGTTTATTCACGAATTTGTATTTATAAACATATTATGAAGAAAAAAAGAAAAGAAAATATTAAAAATTTAATAATTTATATTAATTTATATATAAATATATATATATATATATATATATGTATGTATATATATATATATATATATATATATATATTTATATATATATATAAATATTTATATATAATTAATTATATTAAATATTTATATATATATGAATATTTTATAATTCATTAATTTAATAGAAAAATAATTTATTAATAATTATTTTAATATTTAGTTATTTGAATTAATAATGATTGTTTATTCACGAATTTGTATTTATAAACATATTATGAAGAAAAAAAGAAAAGAAAATATTAAAAATTTAATAATTTATATTAATTTATATATAAATATATATATATATATATATATATATATATATGTATATATATATATATATATATATATTTATATATATATATAAATATTTATATATAATTAATTATATTAAATATTTATATATATATGAATATTTTATAATTCATTAATTTAATAGAAAAATAATTTATTAATAATTATTTTAATATTTAGTTATTTGAATTAATAATGATTGTTTATTCACGAATTTGTATTTATAAACATATTATGAAGAAAAAAAGAAAGAAAATATTAAAAATTTAATAATTTATATTAATTTATATATAAATATATATATATATATATATATATATATATATTTATATATATATATAAATATTTATATATAATTAATTATATTAAATATTTATATATATATATAAATATATATATATATATATATGTACATATATATATATATATATATATTTATATATATATATATATATATATAAATATTTATATATAATTAATTATATTAAATATTTATATATATATGAATATTTTATAATTTATTAATTTAATAGAAAAATAATTTATTAATAATTAATTATTTTAATACAAAAAAAAAAAAAAAAAATCTAATTAAAAATATTTACATATAAATAAATTTTTTATGATTTTATAAATTTATTTTAAGTTTATTTTACATATAAATTATAGTGTTAATTTTTAATTATTTTAATAATAATTAATTAATTATTATAGTAATTAATATTAAAAATTTAAGAAATTAAGATTTAGTAATATAAAAATTAATAACAAATTTTGTGCCAGCAGTTGCGGTTATACAAAAATTAAATTAAATTTTTTTAGATATTAATAAATAAATTAAAATTTAAATTAAAAATTAGATTATTAAGTGAAATTTTAATTTATAAAAATTTAAATTAAATTATTTATGAATTAATAAATTTAAAAAAAAACTAGGATTAGATACCCTATTATTTTAAAATTAAAATTTTATTCTAAAATAGTATATAAGTATTTATTGAAACTTAAATAATTTGGCGGTATTTTATTTTATTTAGAGGAACCTGTTTATTAATTGATAATCCACGATTAAATTTACTTAATTTATTATTTTGTATATCGTTGTTAAAAAAATATTTTTTTATAAAAATAATATTTTAAAATTATAATTAAAAATTAAATCAGATCAAGATGCAGATTATATTTAAGAATATAATGGGTTACAATAAATTTATTTATAATGGATATTAATTTGTAAAAATTAATTTAAAGTGGATTTAAATGTAATTTTATTTATTATGTTAAAATGATCAAAAATTAAAATATGTACATATTGCCCGTCACTTTCATATTAAAATTGAAATAAGTCGTAACAAAGTAGAGGTACTGGAAAGTGTTTCTGGAAAGAACAAATTAGAGCTTGGTAAAGTATTTCATTTACATTGAAAAGATTATTAATAATATTAATTAATTTGAGGGGAAAAATTAATTAATTAATTTATAATAAAAAAAAATTTAAATTAATATATTTTAATTGGGGAGTTAAAGTATTTTTAAGAAAAAATTTTTATTTTTATAGAAAATTAGTATTGTGAAAGAATTTTGAAATAAATGAAAATAAATTATTAAAAAAGTAGATTTTATTTATTGTATCTTGTGTATCAGAGTTTATTAAAAATTTTTAATAAAAAATTTAATTTCTCGAATTTAAAAGAGTTAATTAATTAATAAAGTTATTGTAGCAAAATTATTTTAAATAATTAATTTGAAATGAAATGTTATTCGTTTTTAAATATATCTAGTTTTTTCAGAAAAAAATTTAATTTTAAATTTTTTAAGAAAAATTTAATTAATTAATTAATTAAATTTTTAAAAAATTTTATATTTTAGGGGATAAGCTTTAAATTAAAAAATTATAATATTTTTTTTTATTGAAAATTTTATGATTTAAATTATCAATAAAATTTATTTTATTATAAATAATTTCATTTTAATAAAAATTTAATTTTAATTTAATTTTTTATGGGGAAAAAAATTTTATTAAAAAAAATTTAGTTATAATGATAAAATTAGTATAGTTAGAAGGATAATTTAATTTATTAATTTAAACTAATTAATAAAAAGGAATTCGGCAAATATTTATATTCACTTGTTTATCAAAAACATGTCTTTTTGAATTTAATTTAAGGTCTAATCTGCCCACTGATTTAATTATTAAAGGGCTGCAGTATATTGACTGTACAAAGGTAGCATAATCATTAGTCATTTAATTGATGACTTGTATGAAAGATTGGATGAAATATAAACTGTCTCTTTATTAATTTATAGAATTTAATTTTTTAATCAAAAAGTTAAAATAATTTAAAAAGACGAGAAGACCCTATAGAGTTTTATAAATAATTTTATTTACAAATATTTATTTATAAAAATTTTAAATAGGATTTTTTATTTTATTGGGGTGATAAAAAAATAAAATAAACTTTTTTTAATTAATAACATAAATAAGTGAATTATTGATCCAATTTTATTGATTAAAAGAAATAATTACCTTAGGGATAACAGCGTAATTTTTTTTTTTAGTTCAAATAAGAAAAAAAGTTTGCGACCTCGATGTTGGATTAAGATAAAATTTAAATGCAAAAGTTTAAAATTTTGATCTGTTCGATCATTAAAATCTTACATGATCTGAGTTCAAACCGGTGTAAGCCAGGTTGGTTTCTATCTTTTAAAAAAGAAATATTTTAGTACGAAAGGATCAAATATTTAAATTAAATTTTAAAAAAGGAATATTACTAAATATGTAAGTTATATAATTATATAATTTTAAATGTATTAGATGTGCTATTTTGGCAGAAAAGTGTAGTGGTTTTAGAAATCATAAATATATAATTTAAATTATATAAATAGTAAATGTTTATATATGATTTAATTATAATTATTATTGGGATATTAATTTTAATTTTGGGGGTTTTAATTGGGGTTGCTTTTTTAACTTTATTAGAGCGTAAGGTTTTAGGGTATATTCAAATTCGTAAAGGGCCAAATAAAGTTGGGTTTATAGGAATTTTACAGCCTTTTTCTGACGCCATTAAATTATTTACTAAGGAACAAACATATTTAATTTATTCTAACTATACTTCTTATTATTTTTCTCCTATTTTAAGATTTATATTATCTTTAATAATTTGAATATTAATACCTTATTATTTTAATTTATTAAGATTTAATTTAGGCATCTTATTTTTTTTTTGCTGTACAAGTTTAGGAGTTTATACGGTTATAGTAGCTGGTTGATCTTCTAATTCAAATTATGCATTATTAGGGGGGTTACGAGCTGTAGCTCAAACAATTTCTTATGAAGTAAGATTAGCTTTAATTTTATTATCAAGAGTTATTATAATTATAGATTTTAATTTATTAAATTTTCATTTATATCAAAACATAATTTGATTTTTATTTTTTATATTACCTGTAAGAATATGTTGATTTTCTTCTAGATTGGCTGAAACTAATCGTACTCCTTTTGATTTTGCTGAGGGAGAAAGAGAATTAGTATCTGGGTTTAATATTGAATATAGAAGAGGAGGGTTTGCTTTAATTTTTTTAGCTGAATATTCAAGAATTTTATTTATAAGCATATTATATGTATTAATTTATATAGGGGGGTATGATTTAAATTTTATTTTTTATTTGAAAATTACTTTTATTTCTTTTTTATTTATTTGAGTTCGAGGAACTTTACCTCGGTATCGTTATGATAAATTAATATATTTAGCTTGAAAAATTTATTTACCAATTTCTTTAAATTTTATGTTATTTTATTTAGGGATCAAAATTTTTTTTTTATAAAATTTATTTTTTTTTTTAGTATAGTAAATTAATAGAATAAATATTCTTTCTTAAGTTTTCAAAACAAATGCTTAAAACAAGCTCATTAATTAATTAAATAATAAATTGTCTCAATATTTTCCAATTAAAGGGTTTAAAATAAAATATCTAAAATAAATAACAGTTAAAATTTGTCCGGTTAAAATGTAAGGATTTTCTACAGGGCGTGCTCCAATTCATGTTAATAAAATAATTACTGTGATTATGGATCAAAATAAAATTTGGTTAATAGGGTAAAATTGAATACCTTGAATTTTTTTGTTAGATGTGAAAGGTAAAATAATTAAAATTAGAATTGATATTACTAAAGCAATTACTCCTCCTAATTTATTTGGGATTGAACGTAAAATAGCATAAGCAAATAAAAAATATCATTCAGGTTGGATATGTACTGGGGTAACTAAAGGATTGGCAGGAGTAAAATTATCAGGGTCTCCTAAAAGATTTGGATTAATTAAAGTTAGTAGAATTAAAAAAAATATTAAAATAATAAATCCAATTAAGTCTTTAAAAGTAAAAAATGGATGAAAAGGAATTTTATCTAAATTTCTGTTGATACCTAAGGGGTTATTAGATCCTGTTTGATGTAAAAATAATAAATGAATTATAGATATTATTAGGATAATAAAAGGTAAAAGAAAATGGAAAGTATAAAATCGGGTTAAGGTAGCGTTATCAATTGCGAATCCTCCCCAAATTCAATTTACTAATATTGTCCCTAAATAGGGGATTGCGGAGAGTAAATTAGTAATTACAGTAGCTCCTCAAAAAGATATTTGACCTCAAGGTAAAACATATCCTATAAAAGCAGTTCCTATTAATAAAAATAAAATAATTACTCCTACTATTCAAGTATATTTGAAGTTAAAAGATTCGTAATAAATTCCTCGTCCAATGTGAAGATAGATGCAAATAAAAAAAAAAGATGCTCCATTAGCATGTAATGTGCGGATTAATCAACCATAATTTACGTTTCGGCAAATATAATTTACTCTGTAAAATGCTAATTCAATATTTGCTGTGTAATATATAGTTAAAAATAATCCTGTAATAATTTGAATAATTAAGCATAAAGCTAATAAAGATCCAAAATTTCATCATGCAGAAATATTAATTGGAGATGGTAAATCAATTAAAGAATTATTTATGATTTTAATAATAGGGTGGGTTTTTCGTAAAAGAAAAAATTTATTTTTCATTAGTTTATTGTATATTGGTAAAATATTTTGAAAATAATATATTAGAAAGTTCGTAAAGGACCATAAAAAATATTTGTAATTTTCACAATTGCAATTAATGAGATAAAAAGATAAATTACTATTATTATTATTAATGTAAAATTGTGTCTATTATAGAGTTTACTGATGTTAATTTTATTTTCATTGTTAAATATATAGGTATTAAATAAATTATCATTATCTATAATATTATTTCTTAAATTTATTCAATTTAACTTATCAAAAAATAAAATTTGTAAGATAATTAACCCGATTCAAGCACCAAATAAGAAAAATTTTATATTAATATTAATAAGTGAAAATATTTCATTAGAAGCAATTCTAGCCACATAGATAAATAATACTAATAATCCTCCTAAAAAAGTTAGAAATAAAATATAAGAGAATCAATAAGTTTTAATAATTATCCCTGAGATTAAGCATATAATTAAAGTTTGTATTAAAATTATTAATCCTATGGATAGGGGATGGCTTAAAAATAGTATAAAAATAGAAAAAATAAATAATATAAATGTTAAAAAAATTTTTGTTATTTCAAAGAATAGTTTATATAAAATTATAATTTTGGAGATTATAGATAAAGAATTTCTTTTTCTTTGAAGTTTTTAAAGAAAATTCTTAATTTTGGTTTACAAGACCAATGTTTTTTTTAAACTATAAAAACAAACAAATGATAATTATAAATATATATATTATTATTATTTTTATATTTATTGTGGGAAATTTTATTTTTGTTTCTAAACATAAACATTTATTAATTGTTTTATTAAGATTAGAGTTCATAGTTTTAAGAGTTTTTTTTTTATTTTTAATATATTTATTAATAATTAATTATGATATATATATATTAATAGTATTTTTAGTTTTTTCTGTTTGTGAGGGGGCTTTAGGCTTATCAATTTTAGTTTCTATAATTCGGACTCATGGGAATGATTATTTTCAAAGATTTAGATTATTATAATGATAAAATTTTTTTTTATATTATTGTTTATAATTCCTTTATCTTTTAAAAAAAAAATATTTTGAATGGTTCAATTTTTTTTATTTTTCATAATATTTATGTTTATAAATTTAAGATTAAGAATTAATAATTTTACTAATATAAGATATATATATTCATGTGATTTAATTTCTTTTGGTTTAATTATATTAAGAATTTGAATTTGTATTTTAATAATTATAGCAAGAGAAAATTTATTAAAGATAAATTTTTATGTTAATTTTTTTTTATTTAATATTGTTATTTTATTATTAATATTATATTTAACTTTTAGAGTAATAAATTTATTTCTTTTTTATTTATTTTTTGAGGGGAGTTTAATTCCAACATTAATGTTAATTGTGGGGTGAGGGTATCAGCCTGAACGAATTCAAGCTGGGATATATTTATTATTTTATACTTTATTTGCTTCATTACCTTTATTAATAGGGATTTTTTATTTATTTAATGAAATGAATTGTATTATAATTTATTTTTTAAAATTTTTTAATATAAATTATTATCTTTTGTATTTAGCTATAATTATGGCTTTTTTAGTAAAAATACCTATATATTTAACACATTTATGATTACCTAAAGCTCATGTAGAAGCTCCTGTTTCTGGGTCTATAATTTTAGCTGGTATTATATTAAAATTAGGGGGGTATGGGCTATTACGAGTTTTAATTTTTTTACAAGAAATTAATTTAAAGTTGAATTATCTATGAATTATTATTAGTTTAATTGGGGGGTTTTATATTAGTTTGATATGTTTTTGTCAGGTAGATATTAAATCTTTAATTGCATATTCTTCGGTTGCTCATATGAGAATTGTAATTGGAGGTATTTTAGTTATAAATTATTGGGGGTTTATTGGGTCTTATTTATTAATGATTGGTCATGGTTTATGTTCTTCAGGGATATTTTGTTTAGCTAATATTAATTATGAACGTTTAAATAGACGAAGATTGATGATTAATAAGGGAATATTAAATTTTATACCTTCAATAAGATTGTGATGATTTTTACTTTTATCTTCAAATATAGCTGCGCCTCCGTCATTAAATTTAATAGGTGAAATTATATTAATTAATAGTTTAGTAAGATGATCATATTTTTCTATAATTATATTATGTTTGATTTCTTTTTTTAGAGCTGGGTATAGTTTATATTTATATTCTTATATTCAACATGGTAAGTATTATTTTGGAGTTTATAGATTTTATGTTGGGGTTTCTCGTGAATATTTATTATTAATATTACATTGGTTTCCCTTAAATATTTTAATTTTAAAGGTTGATTATAGAATAATTTGATTTTATTTAAATAATTTAATAAAAATATTGATTTGTGGTATCAAAAATATGAGAAATTCATTTTAAATTATTTATTTAAAAAACTATTCTATTATTTTTCTTTCCTTTTTTTTTTTGATATTTTTTAGTTTAATTAATTTTTTTTTTTTTATTTATTTTATTATAAATAATATAGTTGTATTTTTTGAATGGGAGTTAATTTCATTTAATTCTGTTAGAGTTGTTATATCAATTTTATTAGATTGGATATCATTATTATTTATAATATTTGTTTCTTTAATTTCTTCTGTTGTAATTTATTATAGAAAAAGATATATGAGTTCTGAATTAAATTTAATACGATTTATTATTATAGTTTTATTATTTGTATTTTCAATAATTTTATTAATTATTAGTCCTAATATAATTAGAATTTTATTAGGTTGAGATGGGTTAGGGTTGATTTCTTATTGTTTAGTAATTTATTACCAAAATTTAAAGTCTTTTAATGCTGGAATATTAACAGCTTTATCTAATCGTATTGGGGATGTTTTAATTTTAATAATTATTTGTTGGATAATAAATTATGGAAGTTGAAATTATATTTTTTATCTAGAATTTATAAAAAATGATTTTTCTATAGGGTTAATTTCAATTATAGTAATTTTGGCTGCAATAACTAAGAGTGCTCAAATTCCTTTTAGTTCCTGATTACCAGCTGCTATAGCAGCTCCTACTCCTGTTTCTTCTTTAGTTCATTCATCAACATTGGTTACAGCTGGAGTTTATTTATTAATTCGATTTAATAGATTATTAGTGGATACTTTTTTTTTAAAAATATTATTATTATTTTCAAGATTAACTATGTTTATAGCAGGTATTTCGGCTAATTATGAATTTGATTTGAAAAAAATTATTGCGTTATCTACTTTAAGACAATTAGGGTTAATAATAAGAATTTTAAGTATAGGATTACCAATACTAGCTTTTTTTCATTTATTAACTCATGCTATATTTAAAGCTTTGTTATTCATATGTGCTGGAGTTATTATTCATTTAATAAATGATACTCAAGATATTCGGTTTATAGGGGGAGTAAGACTTTATATTCCTATAACTTGTTTGTGTATAAATGTTTCTAATATAGCTTTATGTGGAATTCCATTTTTATCAGGGTTTTATTCAAAAGATTTAATTTTAGAGATAATAAGATTTAGAAATTTTAATTTTTTAATTTTTTTTTTATATTATATTTCTACAGGTTTAACAATATTTTATACTATACGTTTAACTATATATTTAATAATTAATGATTTTAATTTAGTTGTAATTTATAATTTATATGATGAAGATTTTATTATATTAAAAAGAATATTAGTTTTATTATTTATAAGATTATTTAGAGGTAGTATATTAATATGGTTAATTTTTTATTATCCTTTTATAATTTATTTACCTTTTAATATAAAAATATTAGTTATTTATGTTAGTTTAATTGGGGGGGTAATAGGTTATATTATCAGAAAAATAAAGATTTATTCTATAAATAAGTTTTTAAAGACTTATATTATTAGATTTTTTTTATGTGTAATGTGATTTTTACCTAATTTAAGAACTTATGGGATTGTATATTATTTTTTTAATTACGGTCAAAAATTAATAAAAAATATTGATTTGGGGTGAAGAGAAGTATATAGAGGATGAGGGTTATTCAATGTTGTTAAAAACTATTCAATTTTTTACAATAATTATCAAATTAATAATTTTAAAATTTATTTATTTAGATTTGTTTTATGAGTTATAATTTTTTTTTTTATATTTATATATACATATAATTAATAAA